>JAFFST010042233.1:14896-26387 GCA_022414735.1 Noturus placidus | reverse complement strand
ATGATATTGATATTGATGATAATTGATATTGATGATATTGATGATATTGATATTGATGAGATTGATATTGGTGATATTTATGATATTGGTGATATAGATATTGATGAGATTGATATTGGTGATATTGATATTGATGATATTGGTGATATTTATGATATTGATCATGGTGATATTTATGATATTGATGAGATTGATATTGGTGATATTTATGATATTGATATTGATGAGATTGATGTTGGTGATATTTATGATATTGATGATATTGATATTGATGAGATTGATATTGGTGATAATTATGATATTGATATTAATATTGATGAGATTGATATTGGTGATATTTATGATATTGATATTGGTGATATTTATGATATTGACGATATAGTTATTGATAATATTGATGATATTGATATTGATGATATTGATATTGGTGATATTTATGATATTGATGATATTTATGTTATTGATGATATTGATATTGATGATTTTGATATTGATGAGATTGATATTGGTGATATTTATGATATTGATATTGATGATATTGATATTGGTGATATTTATGATATTGATGATATTGATATTGATGAGATTGATATTGATGATATTGATATTGATGATATTGATATTGGTGAGATTGATATTGGTGATATTTATGATATTGATGATATTGATATTGATGATAATTGATATTGATGATATTGATGATATTGATATTGATGAGATTGATATTGATGAGATTGATATTGGTGATATTTATGATATTGATGATATTGATATTGATGAGATTGATATTGGTGATATTTATGATCTTGATGATATTGATATTGGTGATATTTATGATATTGATGATATTGATATTGATGAGATTGATATTGGTGATAATTATGATATTGATATTAATATTGATGAGATTGATATTGATGATATTGATATTGATGAGATTGATATTGGTGATATTTATGATATTGATGAGATTGATGTTATTGATGATATTGATATTGATGAGATTGATATTGGTGATATTTATGATATTGATGACATTGATGATATTGATGAAATTGATATTGATTTGATTGATATTGGTGATATTTATGATATTGATGATATTGATATTGATATTGATTAGATTGATATTGGTGATATTTATGATATTATGATATTGATATTGATGATATTGATATTGATGATATTGATATTGATGAGATTGATATTGGTGATATTGATATTGATGAGCTTTATGATATTTATGATATTGATATTGATGATATTGATATTGGTGATATTTATGATATTGATGATATTGATATTGGTGAGATTGATATTGGTGATATTTATGATATTGATGATATTGATATTGATGATATTGATATTGATGATATTGATATTGATGAGATTGATATTGGTGATACTTATGATATTGATATTGATGAGATTGATATTGGTGATATTTATGATATTGATATTGATGAGATTGATATTGGTGATATTTATGATATTGATGATATTGATATTGATGATATTGATATTGGTGATATTTATGATATTGATGAGATTGATATTGATGAGATTGATATTGATGATATTGATGATATTGATACTGATGATATTGATATTGGTGATAGTTATGATATTGATGATATTGATGATATTGATATTGATGAGATTGATATTGGTGATATTTATGATATTGATGAGATTGATGTTGGTGATATTTATGATATTGATGATATTGATATTGATGAGATTGATATTGGTGATATTTATGATATTGATATTGGTGATATTTATGATATTGATGAGATTGATGTTATTGATGATATTGATATTGATGAGATTGATATTGATGAGATTGATATTGGTGATATTTATGATATTGATGATATTGATATTGATGAGATTGATATTGGTGATATTTATGATCTTGATGATATTGATATTGGTGATATTTATGATATTGATGATATTGATATTGATGAGATTGATATTGGTGATATTTATGATATTGATGATATTAATATTTATGAGATTGATATTGATGATAATGATATTGATGATATTGATATTGATGAGATTGATGTTGGTGATATTTATGATATTGATGATATTGATATTGATGAGATTGATATTGGTGATAATTGTGATATTTATTATATTGATGAGATTGATATTGGTGATATTTATGATATTGATGATATTAATATTTATGAGATTGATATTGATGATAATGATATTGATGATATTGATGATATTGATATTGATGAGATTGATATTGATGAGATTGATATTGGTGATATTTATGATATTGATATTGATGAGATTGATATTGGTGATATTTATGATATTGATATTGATCAGATTGATATTGGTGATATTTATGATATTGATGATATTGATATTGATCAGATTGATATTGATATTAATATTGATGATATTGATATTGGTGATATTTATGATATTGATATTGATGAGATTGACATTGGTGATAATTATGATATTGATATTAATATTGATGAGATTGATATTGATGATATTGATATTGATGAGATTGATATTGGTGATATTTATGATATTGATGAGATTGATGTTATTGATGATATTGATATTGATGAGATTGATATTGATGATATTGATATTGATGAGCTTTATGATATTTATGATATTGATATTGATGATATTGATGATATTGATATTGATGAGATTGATATTGGTGATATTTGATATTGATGATATTGATATTGGTGATATTTATGATATTGATGAGATTGATGTTATTGATGATATTGATATTGATGAGATTGATATTGATGAGATTGATGTTATTGATGATATTGATATTGATGAGATTGATATTGGTGATATTTATGATATTGATGATATTGATGATATTGATGAAATTGATATTGATTTGATTGATATTGGTGATATTTATGATATTGATGATATTGATATTGATATTGATTAGATTGATATTGGTGATATTTATGATATTGATGATATTGATATTGATGAGATTGATATTGGTGATATTTATGATATTGATAATGGTGATATTTATGATATTGATGATATTGATGATATTGATATTGATGATATTGATGAGATTGATATTGGTGATATTTATGATATTGATATTGATGAGATTGACATTGGTGATATTTATGATATTGATATTGATGATATTGATATTGATGATATTGATATTGATGAGATTGATATTGGTGATATTGATATTGATGAGCTTTATGATATTTATGATATTGATATTGATGATATTGATGTTGATATTGATAAAAAAGGAACAGACAGACACATAACACAAAAAGGAAAGTCACTGTACCTCAGAGTGAGCTTTTTCCTCGGTCTGCAGGGGAGAAAATGATCATAAAATGAATGATTAATTCTCTTCCCAGCAACACTGATATTAATACCCCAACACAGAACAAACTTAAGCACAACAACCCCCTGATTTCACCGTAGATAGGAAGAGAATCAGTGAAAAAGCCCAGAGTAGAGGGAAAGCACAAATAAATCAGACATGTGGGGCACTAAAGTCTGAGTGCACTACCAGGAAGTGTCTTTACTTCATCAGTCAGCAAACTATTGTATTACTTTTTTCCATTATTATTCTGTTCAGTTGATCTTATTACAATGACCCTTATTAGAAATGTCCATTTTAATGGTCATGTATCATCGAAAAACGGTTATATACACTGCATATATTTATAGTGTTTGTTGATAACTGATGAAAAAGGAAAGTTCTTGGTAGTGAGCTGTAGAAGGGAAGCCATTCCACCCGTTAGTGCCAGATCTTTAATCTGCAGCTGGACAGTTAGAGTTATTATTCACTAAAACTTGGAGAGACGCATGTCCCAACACACCGCCTTTACCTTTTCCATGTAGGCGTACACCTGCAAGTGAGAGAGTGTGTGTGTGTTTAAACTGTACAGCCCCCAGTGAGGTGGCAAAATGATGAGCAAACACACATTCAATGCTTTCACGAATATCAGTGTCTGTATTTATTTTCTAAAAATGAGAAATCCAACACAAATAAAAAAGCTCCTTCACGCGAGATAACAGCAAGAGGTCAAACTAATGAAGGAGAAGTGTTCAGGAAAGGAAATGACAGCAGAAAGAACGATAGAAAGAAACTAAAAAATATTGAAAATCATGGGGAAAACAAACAAACAAACAAATATCAAAAAAGTGAAACAAGAATCAGAAAACAAAACAAATAACAGAAAGAAAATAGAAAGATGGAGACCAAAAAATAGACATCACAGAGCAAAGTAATGTAGAAAGATTAAAGAATCAAATGAACAACTAAATAAACAAATCAAATAGATAAAAAGAAAAGGAAAAGAGAAATTAGCAACGAAAAAAAAAAAACAATCAAATAAGAAAGAAAGAATATAAAAGCAAACACGGATGAAAAATTAGAGAAAAAAGATTTAGTACACAACAGAGGCATTAAATAAATGTTTTAGGAAGAACAAATTATAGCATAAAGAAAGAAAGAAGAAAGAAAGAAGGTAAATGTAAAGACTGTCTGCTCTCACACGCTAATCTATTTTTTTTTTCTTTAAACGTAAAAAAACATCAAAAACATTTTACTCTCTGCTTAAACCTAATTCTTAGTTGTTTCTAATGGGATAATATTTCTGAGTGTAAAGCTGGTGTAAATGCCACTCACAGCGGAGTACAGAGACGACGTGCTGGACACCAGGGACAGAGACGATCCATGAACTACAGAAAACAAACAAACAGTTGATTAAATAGGAACTGAACATGAGCGAGAGAATGTAATACTGCTCACCACCACCAGAGGGCTCAGCGCTAGAGCACATCAGCTCAGCCCTGATACACACCCTCACACAGTCGTCAATTAGGATCACACACACACACGCACACACTCACACATACACACACCTTCGTCTGTGCTGTCACGGAATGATCCGGAGCGACTGATGGCTCGCGGTCGCTCTTCCAGTGACGTGTTACTGCCACACAACACTCGTCCGTCTCCATACAGATCAAACGCCTCCTGATCCGGGATACTGTTAGACCGAGTCATAGCACCGGTCGGGCTCACTGGAGCACACACACACACACACACACACACACACACACACAATTGTAATGATTACATTTATATGTAAAAATTTAAACTTCAGAGGATGACCGTTGGTTCTTGGTGTTTTAATATTAGGCCAAAAAACTAATATAGAGAACAAAATCCTACAAAAAGCCACCATAAGCGGTATTTAACAGTTAGCATAGCATTTACTGATAGAAGAAGTAGCATCATTGGTCATTTTTGATGTTAAAACAACCACTTAATTCTCCTGTTTTAATCAAACACCAATCCAAACGTTAGCATGAGTGTCATCATTACTAGCATCACGTGGCATGTTAGCTGTTTCAGGCATGTAAAGGTACTATAATATCTGACTGTTATCAGTGCACTCACGTAGGTTGCTGTAGTGGTATTTCCCGGTCGGGGGGGACAGGGGACTCCCCGTGTCCTGCAGTCCTCCAGTGGAATGAGAACGAAGCCATTCTTTACCTTCTTCATGAGACATCTGTCTGGAGGAAGGCGGATGTCTGAGAGGAACATATTAAGAACATGTTATTAAGAACATCCGTATTGTTATTATCAACACGCCAACTGTATGAATTCCAGTAAGTCCTCATAGGTTAGGAATAGTTTCTGACATCAAACTGTCTCAGATTTGCTAAATTATATATATATATTAAAAAAAACGTGATTATATTAGTACCTTAATCCCTTTTTGGGTAGTGTGTTTCTGTCAAGAGTCATGCTGTTAAAGCAGAAGAAAACACAACAGAGTGAGATTTACACACACACACACACACACACGTTGTCCATATTCTACAATACTTTCTGCAGTAGTTTAATTGTATTTTGTCCATCTGTTAGTGTATATGTGCTGAAAGGTACAATTTGGCACCTTTTTTCTCACATGCCTATAGGGGGCGACTATTCACTCTCAGAAAAAAGTACCAGAATGTACTTTCCCTTTGTTGCTAGGGTGGTACCATCATACCATCTATACCTCCAGTTTCTGTACTGCTTATCCTACACAGCGTCACGGGAACCGATTCCCGGTAACCTTCAAATTGCTCATACTACTCCAGCACAGTTGAAAGCTCAGAGCAAAGCACTACTGGCCCTCTTCCACATGCACATCTCAGAGAACCCCATAATTGGTAAGTAATAACTCTGACCATCATGGGATGCTATCCCTCCCACCCAGAAATCATGGCAAATTACACTCTTTTGGACCCCCGGTCACGGATGGGTGTGGCATCATCGGGATTTAAAGCAAATGTTTTTCTTCACAAGTGTTGGTATATGGTGCTTACGGATTCTAAAACAACTTCATCTCCAACACACTCAAATGAACATCATGAACTGAATCAAGCATGTTAAAAACAAAGTAAAAATACTAAAGTGTCCATTGCTAACCTTCTCAGATGAACAATAACACACTCTGTCACACAATTATACACAAACAAGCCAACGAGTGAATTAGATGTGTTAAAGTGAGAAAAACATTCCATCAAGTACACATACACACCACAGACGTACCCTTGGGATAGTGTGGATTTGAGCCTTGGTGCATGTTGATGATGAGGCGCAGGAAGCTCGATGGATTCTGAGCTGGTGTGTAGGCTGGTGTGTGAGCTGGTGTGTGAGCTGGTATGAATGCTGCTCAACGTCTCTTTGCTTCCCGCAGATGAACTGCTGAGGAAGGGACGGGTGTTAGAAAGAGAGTCGGGCGTTCTGTTGCCTCCACTGCCCGGGGACTCGAGGGGGGAGGCAAAGGGAGCGGACTTAGAGGAGTCGGGAGAGCTTGGCTTACTGTTGCTGCACTTACTGCCAAATAACCTAAATGAGAGAGAGAGAGAGAGAGAGAGAGAGAGAGACAGAGAGAGAGACAGAGACAGAGAGAGAGAGAGAGAGAGAGAGAGAGAGCGAGACAGAGAGAGAGCGAGACAGAGAGAGAGCGAGAGAATGAGAGAGAGAGACAGAGAGAGAGAGAGACAGAGAGAGAGCAAGAGAGAGAGAGAGAGAGAGAGAGTGAGAGAGAGAGTGAGAGAGAGAGAGAGAGAGAGAGATGTTAAAGGCAGATCTAAGTGCTGTGTTAGATAATGAGAGACTGGGAAAAAGAAGCGCAGGTCAGGAGTTAAGACCAATCATGAATTGTTCAAGCCAGAATTCAGACACCATGCAGATACTGCTGGCTTTTTCCAATGTTTTCTAGAGTAGCACATTTCAAATTTAATGATAAATTTAAGGTTTAAATTAGAAAATAGATACACAGTAGATATTTGAAGCACTAAACAGATACAGTTCCATTGCATTAGACCCCTTTTTTACCATGCATACATGCATAACCACCACCAGAGGGCAGCATTAACCTCATTATTAATAAAACCATAGAGTTGCCTGAGAAAGATGGGTAGACGGATAAAATAGGGACAGAGAGAAACTCCAAGGATGTGTCAGACATAATAAATACTACAATCCATCACTTGCTCTGCCGAATGTCTCACTTTTTCTCCCACACAGACCCAAGCAAAATGTCAGCATGATTCAGCAGTGTGTCTCTCGCAATCTATCCCTCCAATCTGTCCCTGTCATTTTGATTCTCTCTCGACGACATTTTCACATCACATTCAGAGATGAGTCTGCATTTTCCACCCCGTATCCTTTATTTGGGCTGAAAGGCAAGTGCTTGTATTTAACAGCAGTGGTCTAGATGCTATTGAAAATGTCTGAGATGTTTCTGAGCAGAACCACTGAGGTGTGGACCACACACAGGAGATTTTAATAATCTAAATGTGGAGCTGAGAAAATCAACTTAAACTTTTAGGCAGTAAATGCTGCAGAAATTCAGGACAGATCTCTAATACAAGGCAAAAGTAAAGGTATATATAGATCTCTCTCACTCACCTGCGGAATGTGGGCGAGGCAATGTCCGGGTATTTGGATCCAGGCTGTCTGAGTCCTGATTGGCTGGATGTTGGGCTGGATTTGGGTGATGTGCTCAGTGCTGCCCCCTCCTGCTCTGACACTGAAACCTTCTCTTTATCAGTCTGGTTTATGCTAACTGGACTCGACCTCCCTGACTCCGCCTTCCCTCCGTCCTTCCTTTTTGAAATGGCACCTACTGTTCCAGTTCCAGTTGCAGTTCCAGCACCAGCTCCAGGTCCAGGTCCAGGTCCAGGTCCAGCCCCACCCCCAGCCACAACCCCACCCCCTTTGACTGTGGAAGAGTCGATGGATCGGTAGGATTTAGACGGCCGTGGAAGTGAGCGATACTGAAGGGGCATTTTAGACCCGCCAATGCCCAAAAGGACCCCATCGTCATGGTGACGATAACCATCCAGGCTTGTTTTCCTGGCCCCACCCACCACACATGTGGTCCCACCCACTTTCCCAGCTGATTTGGCTGATAAAGTCTTGGGTGCTGCTAGTTCTGTAGCAGCTGGGATCTTCTTGAATCCAAAGGAGCCGGTGGTTGGCGGCGGACGGGTGATGCCAGACTTTTTACCCTCATCGCCACTGTTTTTGCCCACATCTGATGGAGAGCGCTGCATGCTGGGAGATTTACAGGGAGTTTTGACCTTCTCTGAGGCCTTAGCGTCATCCGTTTTACCTGCTGGAGGAAGAAGCAATTATCGGTATGACAGAGCAACCCGCCCATTTGTCTCATTTCAAAGACACACCCATCATCTTACCTGGTGTTTTGACGTTCGTGTTGCTGTTTTTATTTCGTGGTGAGGTGATACCCGTTTGTGTGCTCATGCCCCGCCTCCATGAGCCTGTCTGAGATACGGGAAGCCCCGCCCCTTCCATTTGAGAGGAGGAATCTAAGGTGTTCTCAATTTGTTCATCAACCTTCTTCAAATCTTCAGCCCCACACCAGCTACTGCTATTCTGATTACACTGCTGCTTTGACTACACACACACACACACACACACACACACACACACACACACACACACACACACACACAATAAGCATACACACTTGACAGATGGTGCATCTTCTCTCAGCAGCCAAGATAAGACCAGCACTCACAATCTGCTATGCACACACCTTTTGCAGTGTGTGTGTGTATGTGTGATGTATGTGTGTATGTGTGTGTGTGTGTGATGTATGTGTGTATACCTTGCTCTTGTGCGATGAATTCAGTGTGTGTACATCATCAGCTCCAACATCAAGAGAGTCACTCAGACCACTGCTGACCGAGCTACTGTCATCGTAACTACACACACACACACACACACACACACACACACACACACAAACAGGAAGAAAAAGAGAGAGGACAAAATGTATTAAAAATAATACAGAGAGTAATTCTGATTGGCTGTTAGCTTCCTGCCTTACTCCTGTCAGCCAATCAGAGCACACTTGGATATCAAATGGATATCATTTGAAGATGCACCATTACATATAAATATATATAAATAAATATATAACCATCCGATATCACGTATGGTACTACCTTCAGTTGTATGCCTATGACCGAAAAATACCCCAAGATTTAATTCCTAATGAAGTTCTGATGGTCTTTAGTCCTTTAGTCTGCCGGCTCGTTCACCTCCTCACCTGCACTCGCAGCTTCAACGTTCTCGCTAATACCACCGTCAATGCTATATACAGTGCTAACTAGCCATGTGTGTGCAGTAACTCAGACACATTGCATTCTGGGACTATCAGTCCAGCATTTGCTCCGTCTCCACTACTTCTGCACCCGATTTGTCATTAGTGAGTAATGACGCTGTACGGTGCTGGAACACTGCAGAATCGCTAACACATCACAGATAATCCAGTATAAACAGATCTCACGTGTTTCACGTGTTTCCGGCTTTCCCTTGAATTCATTTAAATACAATTTAATGAAATTGTATTCATATAGCCCTTTTAACAACGGACATGGTCTCAAAGCTGATTTACAGAAACATATAAACACAGGATGGAGATTTGAAGGGCGGCTGTGGCTCAGTTGGTAGAGCGGGTTATCCACTAATCCATTAATCGTGAGGTTGGTGGTTCGAATCCCGGCCCGGGTGATCCCATGCCGAAGTGTCCTTGGGCAAGACACTGAACTCTAAGTTGCCCCCGATGGCAAGCTAGCACCTTGCATGCAGCTCTGCTACCATTGGTGTGTGAGTGTGCTCTCATTTGTAAAAGCGTCTGCTAAATGAAGAAATGTAAATGTAAGTGTGTGAATTTATCCCTATTGAGTGAGCCGGTGGAGACGATGGTGAGGAAAAACTCCCTGAGATGATACGAGGAAGGAACCCTTGAGAGGAACCGGACTCAGAAGGGAACCCGTCCTCATCTGGGTCACAACGGATAGTGTGAGAGTGAAAGGAAGTTCATTAAGGTGTTTATATGAAGTCTGTTTGATGAACTAGTCCACTGTTCACTAAAGGAGACCTGAGTGTAAAACTCTACGTGGTAATTACAGTCCCAAGGACATCGCAGCAACCGTAGTCCCAACAACCACAACAAGAGCGTTCCTGTGGAACTGACGTCCATAGTACTTCGAGCGGCACCGTCCTCATCAATCTCCAGGCTGTAGCCTCCAGTCGATGAGAGCTCCATCCAGACGTGCGGTTTAAGTGGTGTGTATACAGTATTTACATAGATGCCTGAACAATTGTACACGCTATATATACTGGCACGTCGCAAAGCGGACGTCATATGCACAGACAAGAGCGTTGTGTCTGCTGAGCCATGGCGTAACGACCTCATGCAAAATTCAACACAGAGAAAGCAGCACGGGGAACAACCTGCACACCTCAAGACGTGTTTAACAGACATGGAAATGAAGCACATTTGGTTCGTTTAGACCATACACATCTTTAGATTTAATATATCTGTTTCTCCAAAAAAAAAAAAAATAAGTAAAGAAGAAGTATTGGCACCCTCCTTCCTCATGCATCACTGGTAAGGAACAACCACAGGAGCACCACTGAGCTTGTGTTGGTTTTATTTGACTCCAAACACAAATCTATCTGTTTTTTCCCCCGTTGTCAGTAGGGATGACTCGCAAATCGAAAGCAGGAAGAAGTAATCCGTGGGTTATTTGAATCTGCTTTTGGAAAACCCAACATAGAACATCCGTGAATGAGGGATATTTTCAAAAAAAGCTGTCAACATTTTGAAAGCTACTAGTCCACTATCTGTTCTCCTGTCCCTGATTTTCTCCCAATTGCACGCTAGGACAGACTCATGTAGGTGTGTGAGGCAACAATCAGTTATTTACAGTTATTTATGTGCTGAAAGAGGAATCACAATGCCGTCATGTCTCATAAGTGGTCTTAAAGGTGGTTTGAGATGGGCTTGGAAGGCAGCATACTGTACATCGCTTATGTTGGCCAAGTCCATTAGACGAGAAGGAATACAGTGTCGCTGGGGAACATAAAGTGAGGGGAAATAAAGTCTTAAGT
>JAFFST010042233.1:4896-9896 GCA_022414735.1 Noturus placidus | reverse complement strand
CATGTGTACCACGTCGAGACAACATCCAGCGAAGCGTGAATGATTTCGTCTAGCTGTAAATTATATAATGGTTGCTATGGTTACATCTCATAGGCTCTCATCTCACTCGACTGTAGTTCCACACGCTGTAACAGCTACATCGTTCGTTTCTGTGTAATTATAATGATGTAATTATAACGTGGTACACATAATCGATTATAGGAATGTGTTTCATTGCTATAACAAAGATGTGACCTAAGCCGTTTATTTATGATTGTTGCCACGGTTACAGTAAATGAAGCAGGACTCACGCCTGTGATTAAGTAAACAAATTATTAAACAAATACAATAGATTAATGTACCAAAACCAACAACAACAACAACAACAACAACAACAAAGCTTAAAGCATAAAAATATTGCCTCTATAAATGAACTACCATTAAATTAAATTTAAGTAAATATAAACAGGTGTGTATTCCTTTTTAAAAAATCAGACTCCAAAATCTTTCGTCTCCATGGAAACGACTGTAGTTACTCAAGAAAAAAGGATTTAAAACCGTTTAAATAAATAGGATCAGACAAAAACACCCTAAAACCAACAACTAAATATAATTCTAAATAAAACAGAAACGGATTCTCAAATATTTAAACTACAATAGTGTGTTCATGTGTGTGTGTGTGTGTGTTACCTGTCAGCTTCTCCCTCTTTAACCCGTTGGATGAGCTCTCGTGCAGATGGAAGGTCAGGAACACGACCCACGTTACGAGAATACACACCTCCATCTGTTACGTAGCTACGTGAAAAGAGGTTATAGTGCATTACATACACAAGCTATGTTTCTAGGTAAATGGTGTGTGTGTGTGTGTGTGTGTGTGTGTGTGTGTGTGTGTGTGTGTGTGTAATCTTACCCGCTGCTCATGTCATCAGTTTGTACATTTTTGGCTAGTATGTCCCCATCACTCATATATCCACCCACTTCCTCCTCTAGCCCCGCCTCCTTTTCTCCAAGCTCCACACTTTTGCCCACCGTAGTCGCTGCCCTTCTCAGTGGTGCTGTGTAGACCAGGCGTGAGGGATCACCATAGCGACCGGTAGCTGAAGGAACAGACCTAGGAGGAGCATAACTGCCAGGATGGGATGGGGCATCACCTGCCTGAAGTCGAGGGCTCTGTGATTGTGATTGGCCAAGACGCCATGACATGGGGGCAGGCCGAGTGGAAAGAGTCGACAATCCACGCCCACTGACTTCTGTTGTTACCGTAGAGTCAAAGGTTGTCTCTAAAGTGCTGAAAAAGAGACAGGGAGAGGCAGAAAGTTAGGGGACAAGATTAGATGGACAAATTTGTGGAAATGAATTGGAGCAGTAGATTCCAGAAAACCTTAAAACTGCAGTAAAGTAGTACAGCACATTCACCCAGGAACACCACTCCCAGGGCCTGCACATACCACCACTTGACCCGATTCCAATTCCCAACATTCTACCACTGCTACACCACAGGGCGGCTGTGGCTCAGTCGGTAGAGCGGGTTGTCCACTAATCCACTAATCGTGGGGTTGGTGGTTCGAATCCCGGCCCGGGTGATCCCATGCCGAAGTGTCCTTGGGCAAGACACTGAACCCTAAGTTGCCCCTGATGGCAAGCTAGCACCTTGCATGCAGCTCTGCTACCATTGGTGTGTGAGTGTGCTCTCATTTGTAAGTCACTTTGGATAAAATTCCACTCATTCCAATCCCACTGTCCTTAAAATTGTTCTGTTTCCACATTCTGTGTCTCCCATGGCCTGCCAATTCTAAAATCCACCATCACTACTGTCCACCACTTAACAGTACTCCTATACGGTCTGCTTTTCAATGTTCCGCCACCCCCACTGTCCACCATGTAATGTCATTTCACATCCACCACATGGATGGTATTCCAGTCCCATTGTTTGTCTATCAATGGTCTACAGTTTCAATAGTGAGTTATTCCCACGGCACTCTACTTGACACTTGACCAATCCCATAGTCCACCATTCTCACCGCCCTCTACTTCCATAGTCCGTCACTACCATGGTCCCCCACACAACTATACCCTTCCAGCAGTCTGCCTCAACAACTGTCCACCATGATCACCATAGTCCAGTCCTATGGTCTGCCATTCCAGTTGAGACAAATTCCAGTTGACAATCTGTCACTTCTATGGACCAACACTCAACTGTCCATCATGTCCCATGTTTCTATCATTACTACAAGTATTCTATTTTTTATCTATTTCATAATGAACATTACTGATTTGAATAGAGAACTCTTAACATTTTAAAAAAGATAGATATCCAGCTACTGGCACCCTGTCCAGGGTGTACCCCGCCTTGTGCACGATGCTCCCTGGGATAGGCTCCAGGTTCCCCCGTGACCCTGAAAAGGAGTAAGCAGTTAAAGATGGATGGATGGATGGATAGATATCCAGCTAATTACCTAAAATGAACACCACATTAATTTATCCATTCAATCAGTCATGTTCTTCCATTTTTCCTGGTTTGGGTCTCAGAGGTTACAGATTGAGAAGGTTAATTCAGGCTCCTTCAGGTCTTCCTCGCAGATCCCCAGACATTCCTCAATAACAGCTGTGCCAACTGTGAGCGAGTCCTGGGTTTGACCTGGGGTCTCCATCCAATGGGACGTGCAACACCTCAACTGGTTCCTCTCAACTCTGAGGAGCAGCGGTTTACTCTGTGGCATTCCTGGATTGTTGAGCCCCCCTTCCTGTCATACAGAGGAAACCCAGCACCGTTGCGGAGGAGCCACATTTCCACCACTTGAAACAGATCCATCTTTGTCCACAATTTCTGGTCCCTTATATACGGGAGGAAATAGTGGGATGCACCTTGAGTGGGCAGGGCTTGAAGCCAGAGCCTGCAGCCTTGTCATTACTGCATTCTGTAGCTGCATCAACAATACAACTGTGTAGTAACTGAGCAACATTTTTAGATAAATTCTGGACATGACAAGTTTGAACAGTCGGAGAACTTTCTTCATGTTTTGTGTTGTTACTGTACATGCCATGGCTACAGTCTGAGCATATCAGCATCCTCAGCATCAGTACGCATACATGCTAATACACACTATCATGTGAGAAGACACACACGCATGTTCCCACACACATTGTGTCATGACTCAGCAGGACTAGAGTACAAGCATTCACGACCTTCACACCCACCCACCAACCCACCCACACACTGCACAGTATTCCAGTAACTTCTTCCACAATCACTGGCACAAGCACTTGGCCCTGATTCACCTCATTGTGTGTGTGTGTGTGTGTGTGTGTGTGTGTGTGTGTGTGGGTGTGTGTGGTTAAACTACAGTAGGTGGTTTGGTTTCGATGATGATGATGGATGTGTTTGGTCCTTCTGTGTAGACATGAATTTTTCATTGATTTTCATGTATATACAATATTCTCATTCTCACTGATGGTTCTGTCTCACTGCTGCCACCTGTGTTGAGCTGAAGAATTGCAGCTTATATCTTTGTCTTAAAAAAAAAAAGAGTCTTACACGTAATTACATTTACAATTACACACGTAAAGACATGTTACTGCTGAGAAAATGTAATAACGATTTGGGATGGTGTACAGATACTACATCAACAAAAAAAGACTAGACTAGAATAGATATCATCTTTTTATTAACAGCGTAGCTAAACTTAGCAACTAAGATTGTGTGTGTGTGTGTGTGTGTGTGTGTGAGCCTGATGCAAATGTCCTGCTAGTGTTTAATTAATGGTATAATCCAGTCAGGTTTACCCACCTGTGTGTGATCTGCGTCCCCCGTAAACTGGACATGGTCTCTTCCAGGTTTTGTCTCAGATCGGCGATGTTCTTTACCGTACGCATACGTCTCGCCTCAGGGTCCTCACCTGACAAACAGCGCAGAGACATAAGGACATAAGATAGATAGATAGATAGATAGATAGATAGATAGATAGATAGATAGATAGATAGATAGATAGAGATAAAATAAGCAGGAGATGAGGCAGGAAAGAAGGAATACATGAATTGTGATAAAATAAATAAATAAATAAATAAATAAATCTCTCTCTCACTCTCTCTCTCTCTATCTCTCTCTCTCTCACACACACACACATACACTCTCTGACTTACTCTTCGAGCGTGTGTGTGTACATGTGTGTGTGTCGAGAGCGTGTTCAAGGTGTGTGAGCATGCTGATGATCACATCCTTATCCAGCTCCGCCCGTTCCTCTCTGCCACTCTCCACTACATCCATCCATCCTGTGGCTACGCTAACATGCTCTTCATCATCCTCATCATCATCATCTCCATGCTTCAACCCTACCCACTTTCCCTTCTGGCCCTGCCCCTCTGATCGCGAGAGATCGGATGGAGATATCATCCTGGAGAGAGACAACGAGAGAGAGCGGGTTCTGATGGGTCTAGCCGAAGTCGACGAAGATGATGACGAAGACGAAGGTGAGTGTGGACATATCGGATCTGCATCGCTAAGCAATGTCAAGTTGCCAGAGGATCGCTGTTTCCAGAGGTTGTCGTGGAGACGCTGAGGTCGCTCGGAGCTGTGGAAGACGGAAAACTGCGCTCCTCTCTTCATCCTCGCTACTGTTAGTCTGTTCGCCTTTCTCACATCCCACGCTGTCTTGTGTGCGTGTGTATGCATGCGTGTGTGTGTGTGTGCAAGTGTGTGTGAGTTGCCAATCTTCAGGTGGCTGTTGGCTCTCCGTCACGCTCTCACACACACACAATGAGCACACTCATATCCTTCGCTCATTTATCCCCTATCTCCATCTCTCTCTCGCTCTCTCTCTCTCTCTCTCGCTCTCTCTTGTCCACTCCCTTATTGTTTTTTTCCTTTCCTTTTTCCTCATCTCTTGCTTTCATTCTCACTCTCTCTCTTTTGCTCTTTCACTCATCCCACTGTTCTGTTAATTCCAGGCTGACAGGGAGTGTATGATTGCAAAGAACACACACACACACACACACACACACACAGACACACACACACACACACA
>JAFFST010042232.1:12500-17956 GCA_022414735.1 Noturus placidus | reverse complement strand
TTTTTCCCCCCCCCCCCCCCCTTACTTGTTTCACATTCAGGCAGTCACACCAACGGTTGTATAATCGTCTTGGCAGGACTCTGGTCTTTTTTAATTGTACCGTTTCTCGGTGTAATCAGAGTGTCCTGATGCTAGGCCAAAAACAAACAAACAAACAAACAAACAAACAAACAACAACTGCAACATGAAAAAACGCCTCACCATAAAAACCTCACCTTTATCTTGTCAACATGAGAGATGCTAACTATGCTAATAACGATATTACCTAGAGGTATTCCTTTGTGATATTTTAACAATATTTATACGTCGCATGACACCAAAATGGCTTCCTTTTTTCTGAGTCATGATTTGTAGTAGCATGCTATACAGCGTGACTTATCATATTATAGCTTTTACTACGTACATGGTCACATGACATTTACTAGCAGAATAAACACTTAGCGTAACTCAAAGTGTGTTCATGTTTAGTTCAGAGCAAATTATACATTTAAATGGAACGGGGGGGCTTGGAATTGGCATTACTCGTCAGTTTTTAACAGGATTGATGGAAGTACAATAATAGTGCTAGCATAACTAGCATAACTCCTAACTGTTGTTGGAGTTTGGTGACCCCCAGGTTTGAGTGGTTTGCTTTGTGTGTATTTATTTTTGGAGTTGGTTGTTGTTTTGTGTGCGATTGCATTGGGTTTTGTTGATTCCAGGTGCTGCGGGTCCAGAGCAGGTGGGCTTGGGGTGGACTTTTTTTTGTGGTTCTCTTAATATGTGTGCTGTGTGCAACTGTTTGTAGTGATCTCTGACTGTCTAAAGTGTCTAAAGATTGTCTTTTTGGTTGGTGTCTGACTGTCCTTGAGGTGATTGATGCATTACAAATGTTATTGTTGTTCTAATAAAGACACAATTTGTAAATGACATCCACGAAGTGTGTCCTTTGGGTATTATCCCTGGTATATTCTCAAGCTGCGAAATGTTTTTAGAATCGTTTTGTAGGAAATAAAACATAACAGAGCGGCGCGATGAAGAGGAGTTAATTATTTTTCTATAAAAAACATGTCCCCAAGTGTTTTATTCCACTCATACCACTGCGATTTGCCAACACTAACAACTGTTTCTTATTAAAGAATGGCACATCATACTTTTTTAAGGTTCTTGTTCTGTTGTTCCCTCACCAGCTTCACTCTGACTGTTACAAAGCACTGACACTGGAGACTCCTTCCTTCAACGTTATATAAGCATGTCTTTAGTTTATGAAAAGCTTTATGAGTCCATGAGAATGAGCTGTTGCTATAGAAACAATAACGCATTTGAACAAGGGTGTTAATAATAACCTGTAATACTGCTAGAGCTGCTGGTATAGAAAATTAATCAACACCTTCTGACCAATCAGAATCCAGGATCCACAGGGCTGGAATGTTACAGTCTAAAACCTGCTGAATCCCGTAAAGTGAATGTTCTCTGGGGAACGAGCTGGGAATTCTGGGGAACGTTCTCTCAGGAAATAGGTGCGAACTCTGGGGAACGTTCTCTCGGGAAAGAACTGGGAACTCTGGGGAAAGTTCTCTGGGGAACTAGTGGGAACTCTGGGGAAAGTTCTCTGGGGAACTAGTGGGAAATCTGGGGAAAGTTCTCTGGGGAACTAGTGGGAACTCTGGGGTAAGTTCTCTGGGGAACGAGCTGGGAACTCTGGGGAAAGTTCTCTGGGGAACTAGTGGGAACTCTGGGGAAAGTTCTCTGGGGAACGTGCTGGGAACTCTGGGGAAAGTTCTCTGGGGAACGTGCTGGGAACTCTGGGGAAAGTTCTCTGGGGAACGAGCTGGGAACTCTGGGGAAAGATCTCTGGGGAACTAGTGGGAACTCTGGGGAACATTCTCTGGGGAACGAGCTGTGAGCATTGGGGAATGTTCTGTGGGGAACTAGCTGGGAACTCTGGGGAACGTTCTCTTGGGAACGAGCTCTGAGTGCTGGGGAATGTTCTGTGGGGAACTAGCTGGGAACTCTGGGGAACATTCTCTTGGGAACGAGCTTGGAACTCTGGGGAACGTTCTCTTGGGAACTAGCTGGGAACGCTGGGGAACATTCTCTGGGGAACTCTGGGGAATGTTCTCTGGGGAACTAGCTGGGCATGACAAGGTACAAAATGTCAAAATACTGAGTCCCAGTTGCTTATGCAAGTACAGGCAGCATATTGCATTGCATAACGTATGTGTGTGTGTGTGTGTGTGTGTGTGTGTGTGTGTGTGTGTGTGTGTGTGTGTGTGTGTGTGTAGTAATAGTAGTATGGTATGAGCAATACATAATGATACAGGACAGAAAGAGGTCATCATGTTGCCAGGATACTCATACACAGTCCATTAGGTGAGATGGAATGAAGCAGAACTGAGGAGAATAAAGAAAGAGACCGTTCTGTCACTACACCACACACTTCTCTTCAGAATGCAACCTCGGCAGACACAATGTTTACACTTTCAGACACGTGCAACATCTCACTACTTAACCAGTTCTTTTTCAGGATGTTTTTAAGTGTGTGACCAAGGAAATGTTAAATTGGTCGTTATAAACATTAAACTTGTCAGTGTGTGTGATGTAATGAACCACAGGTCAGCATTTACTGCAAGATGTCATAGAACTCATCATATATTTATTTTGTATGCATATAAATATATAAATGAACACACAC
This sequence comes from Noturus placidus, assembly GCA_022414735.1. Lineage (NCBI taxonomy): Eukaryota > Metazoa > Chordata > Actinopteri > Siluriformes > Ictaluridae > Noturus > Noturus placidus. The sequence goes on along the minus strand of JAFFST010042232.1, from coordinate 15,282 downwards.
ACACACACACACACACACACACACACACACACACACACACACACACACACGCATGCTTTAAACACATTCTTGTGTCTCAGCTCTGAATATAAATAAAAATAAAAACACTAGAAAAAACCCTGTAATTACACAGAGCCAAGAAAAGGATTTAAAGTGGATTAGTGTTTAGTGATGTGTGAAAAGCAGGAACTCCTTCCTCTCACAATACACACTTTAAACCCACTGACACACACACACACACACACACACACACACACACACAAACAATGAATAAATCCCACCGGGATTAACACTGTGTTCGAGTGTTTGGGAGCGCACTCTAGACCCACAGAAAAAAATATGTGTGTGTGTGTGTGTATGTGTGTTTGTGTGTGTGTGTTCATTTATATATTTATATGCATACAAAATAAATAAAACTGTGCAAATCAATTTTTAAATCAAGGTATATTTAATTCTGTAATATTTATACAATTCTCTTTTTTAAACAGCAATAAAATGTATATTTTCATTATAGTGGATCTGCTTACATTCCTCAATTCAGGCCCTGAAATAGTGAATAAAAACTAGTATCAGGTTAGTGTGGATAAACACACCGTGTGTGTGTGTGTGTGTGTGTGAGAGAGAGAGAGAGAGAGAGAGAGAGAGAGAGAGAGAGAGAGATGTTAGTAAACACGAGTCAGCAGTGTGTTATGAAACGGCTCTGTGACTGTGGGTTCAGCGCTTAAAGGTCAGGACGAGGAACAGCAACAATCCGGAGACGTGAAGGACACGCAGTAGGACATTTAAAGGGCCACTACATGATTATAGCATATACACTTTATTTGTGTTTGGAATAATGCAGAATAATCCTTTATTGTGAAATTAAACGAACACAGTATTAAGTTTGGGAATGATTTAGAGATAGTGTAGAGGCGTACGCACGTTCTACAGTTCCATTAACGCACGTTGTTGCCGTATGGCAACAATTACATTTTACCGCTTAACAGAATACACAAATGTTAACTTCTCTCACGTAGTGTTTCTTTTTTTTTTTTTGCCTAAATATTGAAAGATTAATAACATTTTGAGCGCTCCAGTGTCATGGTTCCCCCCTGGTGGCTGTACTCAGGCTGTATATAGTCCTTGTTTTCACATAGTCTTTGTTTTTTGTTGTCTCTGTCACGTGTCTGTGTCACGGTGTTTCTGTATAGTAGCCTTAGTGTTTGTTTCATTCCATAGTGTGTATGTTGATTAGTTTTAGTGTCTTTGTTTCGTTGTTTTGTTCTTTGTTTTCAATAAATATTAAAACGCAAGTCTGCACCTGCTTCCGCCTCAATCCCACATTTGTGACAGATTGTGACAGAATGAAATATTGTACCTGGAAGCAGCAGACATCACCATGGAGGCAGCGCTAAAGAGGAGAAAACGCAAACCCTGGAAATCCACGCCCAACATCCCAGAGTTGGATTCCATGCAATTTCCACAGGAAACATTCTTCCGGACAGGTTTGGCGGTTTTTTCAGCTACCCTGACATGGGTATTTACCCTCACGTGCAATCCAAGCTCAAGAGCCCTGTTTCACACGTGCCCATACCTGAGAGCCCTGTTTCACACGTGCCCACGCCTGAGAGCCCTGTCTCACACATGCTTATGCCTGAGAGCCCTGTCTCGCCTGTGCCCAGGCCCGAGAGCCCTGTCTCACACGTGCTCACGCCTGAGAGCCCTGTCTCACCCGTGCCCACGCCTGAGAGCCCTGTCTCACCCGTGCCCACGCCTGAGAGCTCTGTCTCGCCCGTGCCCACACCTGAGAGCCCTGTCTCACACATGCTCACGCCTGAGAGCCCTGTCTCGCCTGTGCCCAGGCCCGAGAGCCCTGTCTCACACGTGCTCACGCCCGAGAGCCCTGTCTCACCCGTGCCCACGCCTGAGAGCCCTGTCTCACCCGTGCCCACACCTGAGAGCTCTGTCTCGCCCGTGCCCACACCTGAGAGCTCTGTCTTGCCTGTGCCCACGCCTGAAAGCCCTGTTTCGCCCGTGCCCACGCCTAAAAGCCAAGTTTCTGATATAAGTTCCAACAATATCAACGCAGCAGTGGCACAGCTACAGCGGCAGACAGCACAGCTCGAGGAGTTGAGGCAATACGGGCTAGACACCACGCTGATGTTTACGGTCCTCCAGGAGCGCGTCATTCAGGGACAGGATGAACTCCAACACATGATGGCACAATATGAACAGTCACTGCAGGCCTTGCCTCGCGCCATGTTATCTACCGAACCGGGCATCACGTCCACGTTCGAGCCTGGGAGCCAAGTTTCATCCCTGTCCGAGCCCGGGAGCCAAGTTTCGTCCCTGTCTGAGCCTGGGAGCGAAGTTTCGTCCCTGTCCGAGCCCAGGAGCCAAGTTTCGTCCCTGTCCGAGCCTGGGAGCCAAGTTTCATCCCTGTCCGAACCCGGGAGCCAAGTCTCGTCCACGTTCAGGCCGCAGAGCCAAGGCACGGCCATGTCCAGGCCGCAGAGCCAAAGCATGTCCACGTCCAGGCCGCAGAGCCAAGGCACGTCCACAAGCCAAGTTACCTCCACGAGCCAGGCTACATCCACAAGCCAAGTTACGTCCACGAGCCAGGTTATGTCCACGAGCCAGGTTACGTCCACGAGCCAAGTTACATCCACATCCAAGAGCCAAGTTACGTCCAAGAGCCAAGTTACGTCCAAGAGCCAGGTTATGTCCACGTCCAAGAACCAAGTTACGTCCAAGAGCCAAGTCATGTCCAAGAGCCAAGTCACGTCCAAGAGCCTAGTTATGT
>JAFFST010042232.1:0-7500 GCA_022414735.1 Noturus placidus | reverse complement strand
CTGATAAATTTCACCTACTGTGTCCAGTAAAGGTTCTCTGATTTGCAGAATGGTTGGTACTTTTTCATGTTGCTCTAATAGCTTTAGGACTGCAATTGCTATGAATAGCTTTGCACTCAAGTCTCCATCAATGAACAGTTGATAACTTTGACAAAATAGCCTTAATGTGAAAACTATAATGAATTTCCTGGTTACACATTCGCACTTTTTGACCATGAAGTGCATGGCTGTAGAAGGGAATTATTTATAATTGCACTATCCAGTGGCACCCGTAAGAGGATGGGTTCCCATATCTTCTCAGGGAGTTTTTCTTTGCCACAGTCGCCTCTGACTTGCTCATTAGGGATTAATGTTTTTTCTGGTTATGAGGACGCTGTGCACATTTTAGCTGCCACCTCTCTGTTTTTTTGTCTGTTCTTTTTTTTTATTCCTTCTTTCCTTTTTCCATTTTTTCCACTGTTTGTATGTGTTCTGTCGTACTGTTTTAATGTACTTGGTCATTAATCGATTTTGTCTGTTATGTGCTGGTGGTTGTGGAGCTCCAGACTCAAGCAGCGGATTTCTCTGTGTGTGATGAATGTACCACCCACTCGCTATGGACTGAGTGAAGCTTCTGATCACTTTTGGCATGCCTGTTGCTTTTGTTGAAAGCAATGTGTTTGGTCCCATCATTCTGAGCAGTCTCAGGGTTGCCTGGCCCTCTGTTTGGCAGTATGATTGCTTTGTGTGATGCTTCTTCAGCTCTGTAGATTCACGGCATGTTCAGAATGGTGGTGCCCGGTGGCACTGCGGCCATGTGCGCTCCATGTGTCATACCAGTGTTGGCCATATGTGGAACTATGAGCAGCTACAGCACCAATATTAACTCACAGCAGCTTTTGAATGAGACTGTCTTTGTGTTTGATCTTTTTTTATTTCCTTTGTTTGTCATTATTTTTTGTTTTTGCATGTTTCGTGTAATTGTAAGTGACCTTGGTTGTGAGAAATGTGCTATATAAATTTATTATTATTATTATTATTATTATTATTATTATTATTATTATTATTATTATTATTCATTGATTAAATTCTAACTTCAGTATGGGCGACTGTCCAAGCTCTTAATGTATGCAAACACAACCAAGATGGAGATAATGAAAGATTTATATGTGAATATTTCTGTATTAATATTTGAGTAGGGGATTTGAGTGTTGAATATGTGAACAGTCCTTTGGAGAGCGTGCCGTACTCAAATAGTGTATAAAATTTTTATCAGAGCTTTTAATTTTCATAAACATTCTACATTGGGAGTGACACTGCATATTAACTCCTTTCAGTGCTTCCTGTCCTGATCCATACCCAACCTAAAAGGTACAAGTCACATCACTTCCTGTCTTTGAAAGGAATACTCTAGCGTTTTTCAAACTGCAATAAGCTCTAGCTACGATATCTGTTGCATGTGTTTGATTATCGCTGACAAGGATACTTTCCTGTGTTAAGAAAAGAGCATAAAGTTGGTTTAAATGAAACACATTTAAAACAGAAATCTTTGAGTAGTAGTCGTGGCAGTCAATAACCATTAATACTAAACGTTTTTGGTTTTGGTCAGTATTTCTGTAGAATATCATGCATCATGAATCATCAAATTTAATGAATTCTTCATTCAATGGAAAAGAAAGCTCTAAATCTGTATAATTTGTCCTTTTTCGAGCTAGTATTGTTGGTGGAAAGAATTTGAGATTATATATAGCGTGTTTGGTCAATGTAGCACATGTAAACATGGACGCTCATTAGTTTGCACCTTAGCTAGTTTGCACATTAGCTAGTTCTGGTATGATATTCCCTGATGACTGTCTCACCCAAAGTCCTCCATTGTTAGAGTTGAATGATAGTAGTTTTGATTTTGCATCAATATTTTTGTCTTTTAAGCGTTCGCTGGCTGTCAAGACTTCCATTACGAGTGTATTTCAAAGCCACCTGGTCGTTACAATAAAGATTTGTCATGTAGATTTTTCATGCAACTCCGTTCATGTCACAGTGGAGTAAAAAATGAGTGCGCTGTTATGTTATATTCAATATAAGAATATTATTTTGAGATATACTATAGTTTTCCTCTCTCGGCTGCCTTGATTTGAAGAACGATATTATGTAACGGTGGCAAAATATAAGACAGGTATTGTGTAATGGTTTGTGCTCTCTATTATTGATAGTTTCCGCATGGATTGTTTGAAAAGATTACATAGTATCCTGTTGCTGTCAAATATACTGAATGAGTCAGGATTATACAGACACAATAAAGGTACTGTATAATCCTGTAAACATCATCCTCACTCATTCAGTATATTTGACATCAATGGGATAATATTATTAGTGTATGTAGTAGTAGTGCAGTCCATCTATCTATCTATACACAGCTATTTGTTTATATTCTTTATATATTATATCTTTATCCTACCGATTTCACACTTTTTTTTTATTTTATTTCTGTGCTCTTGTGTTATTTATAATTGTTTTTTTTTTTAATGCTGTAACGCATTTCCCATCTGGAATCATTGACATGATATCCTATCTCATTTGTGTTTGCTTAGGTTGTTCCTTAATAATTAATAACGAAATGTGTTTGTTTTACAGACCTTTGTATTTAAAAGACACTACAAGCTTAAAATCCATCATGAGATTTTTCTCATTATAAGATAAGAACAAGGTAAAAACATTTTTCCATCATTCCATGGATGAATCGTTACTGTTATTCTCGCCAATTCTCAATAGAAATGTTTTAAATAAGTTTGAGATGTGAATATAATTGTATAAAGTGTTTATAGATTTCATTTACATTTATCAGACGCTTTTATCCAAAGCGACTTACAAATGAGAGCACACTCACACACCAATGGTAGCAGAACTGCATGCAAGGTGCTAGCTTGCCATCGGGGGCAACTTAGGGTTCAGTGTCTTGCCCAAGGACACTTCGGCATGGGATCACGCGGGCCGGGATTCGAACCACCAACCCTACGATTAGTGGACAACCCCGCTCTACCGACTGAGCCACAGCCACCATTTAATCATACATTGATTTTCAGTAAGTGCTCTTGATCAGGGTTGCGGTGGCACTGGAACCTATCCCAATACTATGCGTTAGAATGAAGTAAGAATACACCCTGGACAGAATACCAGTCTATCACAGGGCAAGTGGTAGTGATTATTAGTGTTGTGTACTTGAGTCACATGACTGGGACTCGACTTGAGCTCAAGTCACAAATTTGCTGACTTTCAACTTGACTTGACGTAAGAAGACTTGCATCTCGATTTTGACTTTGACTTTAATGACCCGGGGCTTCACTTGGACTTGGACATGAAAAGACTTGATACGTTTTTAAAACTGAAGAGTAAAATGATCCATTTAAAAGTGTGCTGTGAATCAACTACTCGTTTTCCCAACAAACAATTCATTTTCAGCTAATCAGTATCAATCTTCCTTTCCAAGTTAACCATTCAACCAGCCAATCAACTTGCACGGCAAATTTGAAAGACACATGGCCACATGATTACGGATAAGTGGTTGAGGATGGATGGATGGATGGATGAGCACATGACACATGTTTACAGGATTATACAGTACCTTCATTGTGTCTGTATAATTCAGACACATGACCACATGACCATTTGAAAGACCACAAATTCCTGATGACAGAGAACCTTTATGGTATCCATGTTCCGGAAGATAGTAAATGGTGCACTTATATAGCACTTTTATCCAAAGTGCTTTACACTGTGTCTCACACACACACACACTCACACACCAATGGTAGCAGAGCTGCCATGCAAGGTGCTAACTGCCATCAGGAGCAACTTGGGGTTCAGTGTCTTGCACAAGGACACTTCAGCATGTGGAGTCACGTGGGCCGGGAATCGAACCGCCAACCCTACTATTAGTGGACACCCCGCTCTACCGACTGATTCACAGCCACCGGAAATAGCTTTTAAAAATTCCAATTCAAACATTAATATTGTTTAGCAACAAAAGGGGTTGCAACGTGTAGAACTTCTGGTTCAATAATATCAGATGTAAAAGCAAATCCCCAAGCAAAGCCAAATTGAACTGAAATAGATGAGTACCCTTAGTGAAAAGAGTCTACATCTCCACTCATGTGAAACAGAACTGAAATATTCAGCATTTATAGTCATAGTTATGCATTTTTAAAATACCTGTATGTTTCCATTGAGCTATAAAGTTTGTCTAGCCTGCATGATTTGTGTAAATTTGCTATAAATATTATTACCGTGGATTAAATTTTGTAAAGAGCACATTATGCCTTGTTTAGAACTTCAATCAAAAGTTAAGGACTTTTATACCATGGTCTGTCTAAATACTCAATTCTGATTGGTTGGAAGGTGTACATTCAAACCGTATAATGCACAGGTAGTTTCATTCAGTTTACTCACTGCTCTAAATTAACAGATGCAACCTTAGTAACATACAGTTACAACTGTAACTATACAATAGCTAAACCTACAGCTTCATTAGTAGTAGAGACGCGGCACAGACGAAGGTAATTCACACACACAATCCCTCTCTCTCTCTCTCTCTTTCTCTCTCTCTCTCATAACTATTTATTATTAATTCATTCAAATAATTGTAATCTTATCGCATTACTTTATGTCTGTGTATGATTTACAGAGGGCTGAATTCTAGCTCTAACAACCCGTATATAAAATAACTAAGAATACTAACCATTTTTACATTTATTTTTTTTATTTTTTATTTTTATTCTTTCAGTCAAATTTTGCACTTCAAACATTAATAACAGCTTTAAGTGAGATAATCTATGGCTAGGTGCGCGTTACACAATTTTAATGCAGTTCACGGTTTTTCATTGCCTCCATATCATGCATTAAAGTCATGTAATGCACACCTAGCCGTGGATTATCTCTGAGATAAGCTAGTTTTAACTTGGGACTTGAGTGGCAAAACTTTTAGGTTTAATTTGAGGTTTTTTTAGTCACAAAGGTTTATTTGTGACTTGCAAAACAAGGATTTGGTCCTACCACTGGTGATTATTGTCGGTTTTGTCGACTGTACGGCCAGCGTGTATAAATATGACACTTTAACCCCGTCTTTCAGCTGCTCCTGTTTGGGATTTCCACAGCAGATCACCCATGTGAATATTTTGACTAAGCTGGATGCCCTTCCTGATGCAACCCTCCCCATTTTCCAGGGCTTGGAACTAACACTGAGAGTGCACTGGCTTGTGCAAACCTCCAGTGACTAGGGGTGGTTCCTTGACCAGGAACACGCTGCATACTAGCCACTAGTCCACCAGGGACTCTGCATAAATAGGACATTATTTAACATTTAACTAAAAACATTAAATATAACCTCAAATTCTTTCCACAAACAATACTAGTTTCAAATGAACAAATTATACAGATTTAGAGCTTTCTTTTCCATTGACTGAAGAATTCATTAAATTTGATGATTCATGATGCATGATATTCTACAGAAATACTGACAAAAACCAAAAACGTTTAGTATTAATGGTTATTGACTGCCACGACTACTACTCAAAGATTTCTGTTTTAAATGTGTTTCATTTAAACCAACTTTATGCTCTTTTCTTAACTTTATGCTCTTTTCTTATTTTCCTGAAAGTATCCTTGTCAGCGATAATCAAACACATGCAACAGATATCGTAGCTAGAGCTTATTGCAGTTTGAAAAACGCTAGAGTATTCCTTTAAAAGACAGGAAGTGATGTGACACAAATGAGATAGGATATCATGTCACGGATTCCAGATGGGAAATGCGTTACAGTGTAAAAACAATTACAAATGACACAAGAGCACAGAATTAAAAGAAATAAGAGTGAAATCGGTAGAAGAAAGATGTAATGAATATAAAGAAATATCTGTGTATACATAGAAAGATAGTCGGGCGGCTGTGGCTCAGTTGGTAGAGCGGGTTGTCCACTAATCCACTAACCGTGGGGTTGGCGGTTCGAATCCCGGCCCGGGTGATCCCATGCCGAAGTGTCCTTGGGCAAGACACTGAACCCTAAGTTACCCCCAATGGCAAGCTAGCACCTTGCATGCAGCTCTGCTACCATTGGTGTGTGAATGTGCACTCAGTTGTAAGTCACTTGTAAATGTAAAATGATATTTCTGTAAAGCTGCTTTGAGACAATGTACCATTGTAAAAAGCGCTATACAAATTGATAAATTATGATAAAAATTATTATAGATGGATGGATAGATAGATAGATAGATAGATAGATCGATGGATGGATGGATGGATGGATGGATAGATAGATAGATAGATGGATGGATAGATAGATGGATGGATGGAAAGATGGATAGATAGATAGATAGATGGATGGATGGATAGATAGATAGATGGATCGATGGATGGATAGATGGATAGATAGATGGATCGATGGATGGATGGATGGATAGATAGATAGATGGATCGATGGATAGATAGATAGATGGATGGATGGATGGATGGATAGATAGATAGATGGATGGATAGATGGATAGATAGATCAATGGATGGATTGATAGATAGATAGATAGATGGATAGATAGATAGATAGATAAATGGATGGATGGATAGATGGATAGATAGATAGATAGATAGATAGATAGATAGATAGATAGATAGATAGATAGATGGATGGATGGACGGACGGACGGACAGATAGATAGATAGATAGATAGATAGATAGATAGATAGATAGATAGATAGATCAATGGATGGATGGATGGATAGATAGATGGATCGATGGATGGATGGATAGATAGATAGATAGATAGATGGATCGATGGATCGATGGATGGATAGATAGATAGATAGATAGATGGATGGATGGATAGATAGATAGATAGATAGATAGATAGATAGATAGATGGATGGATGGATGGATGGATAGATAGATAGATAGATCAATGGATGGATAGATAGATGGATAGATAGATAGATCGATGGATGGATGGATGGATGGATGGATGGATGGATGGATGGATGGATAGATAGATAGATGGATCAATGGATAGATAGATAGATAGATAGATAGATAGATAGATAGATAGATAGATAGATAGATAGATAGATAGATGGATGGATGGATGGATGGATGGATAGATAGATAGATAGATAGATAGATGGATGGATGGATGGATGGATGGATGGATGGATAGATAGATAGATAGATAGATAGATAGATAGATGGATAGATAGATAGATAGATAGATAGATAGATAGATAGATCAATGGATGGATAGATAGATAGATAGATAGATAGATAGATAGATAGATAGATAGATAGATAGATAGATAGATAGATGGATGGATGGATGGATGGATGGATGGATGGATGGATGGATAGATAGATAGATAGATAGATAGATAGATCGATGGATGGATGGATAGATAGATAGATAGATAGATAGATAGATAGATAGATAGATAGATAGATAGATAGATAGATAGATGGATGGATAGATAGATAGATAGATAGAGATGTGT
>JAFFST010042230.1:25351-36560 GCA_022414735.1 Noturus placidus | reverse complement strand
CAGGCCTGGGTGTGGCTAGAGAAATTGAACTCAGGTGTGGACAACCACAGTTATAGTAAGGGGGGCAATCACTTTTTCACACAGGGCCATGATGGTTTGGATTTTTTTTCACCTTTAATAATAAACACCTTCATTTACAAATTGCATTTTGTGTTTACTTGTGTTGTCCTTGACTATTGTTTAAATTGGTTTGATGTGCCGAAACACTTAAGTGTGACAAACATGCAAAGGAACAGGAAATGAGGAAGGGGGCAAACACTTTTTCACACCACTGTAACTACTCCAGATGAGTCTTGCTGGTGTAGCTCAGAAAGATTAACCCTGACATACATTTATGCCTCCTCCATTAGGTACTGGAGGCATTATTTATTAAGGTCGTCTGTCCATCCATCCCTCGTTCAGACCATCCATGTGTCCACCTGAGATTGTTAGTGCTGTTGTTATCTTAAGACAAAAGTGCTGGAATGTTTATACGATTTATATGGAACTATCATTTTAACCAGCAGATGAACTGATTCAATTTTGGAAATGATCCAAACAGGGTCATGGTCAAATGCCTGAAATAGGTTTTCTTTATTAGCCTCCTTCTTCGTCATCATACAATGATGTTACTTAAACATTCATGCTCAGGAAGTCAAGATCAATTTTCTGGCTATCTATGATCTATGCCCTTCGGTCCAGCCATTCGAGATTAACGGGTCACGGTCATGGCAAGGTCAAATCTTTGAAATAGTTTTTTTTTTTCTCAGTAGTTTCCTTTCTCTTGAAGTATTTTTTAAGGGTTTTTTTTTTTTTTTTTTGTTCAGACATACAATAAGGACTAGACTTACTGACAGTGGAGGCATTTGCATAGATGCTGTAGAGATCTATTTCTACTTGTTTTCATTTATAACCACATAATATTTTATTATGCAAATGTGAAAAAAACTCTTGGCTTTTCTGCATGACCATAAATTCTCATTCCTTTCACTGTATTAAAGAAAGGTAGTTTTACTACACACATGTAAACTGCACTAAAAAGCTAAATTCTAAGATTCAGCCATTCAGAAATCTATCTGAGGGGTTTATCAGTGGTTATCATTGAGTGGTTTTGTGTTATAAGAAACTGCGTTGATTATATTGTCTAACTGAAAAATTCTTCTAGATCACCTTTATAGCTCCAGATGTTTTATCTGGAAGTCCTTAAACGCTTTATCAACTACATTTTCTTCCAGTCTCCTTCAATCTCCCTATCCCCTAAACAAACATCATTTGCTGACATTTTCTTTTCTCCCTGGGTTCAAGTAAGCATTAAGGCATTTTAATTTCTAATTAATTTTAGAACGGAGCTGAATGCTTTGGGATTAGAACTCCCCGCTGCAGCTTATTGTTAAGGACTCAATACGACCACAGCACCGCGACCACAAAGAGCTGTCTATTAGACACAGACAAGCAATGTGTGCATGTGGATGCTTTCTCAGAGTCTTACGCCGCCCTAGGGAGCTAGAGGGGAACCCTGTAAATTATGCTGTTTATGCATCCACAGCATTTTTTATTCGCTTTCTGTGTTTCCATATAGCCAGAGTGGTGTCAGGTTCACAATACGAATCCCACAAAATCCCAGTACAGAGGCAGAATGCACTTTGATGTGAGTCACAATAACCCCAGCAGGTATTAGGCCTCCTGCATACACCTGGGAGGATAGTACCACTCCAACCTCAGCACTCTCTACGCCCTCACCTATTCACACTTTCATTTCTGTCTTAATTGGGTTCCATCCTTAATTATCAAGCGGTTGAGAAGCATAAATATGTGTTTTATGTGAGGTAGTGTGGGGAGAGGAGCAGTCATAGATGTGCTAGGACAGTGATAATGTGCTTAATTACTGCTTAACTCACATGGATGCGGGGAAAATGTGCAGGCCATCGCTCTGCTAGTCCTCTGCCTGACATTATTGCCTCCTTCTCTGCCAGATTTATCACCACTTTGTATCATTAATGTCATTTTTTTTTCCCCCTTTCACCATTTTATTTTTGTGCTGGGTATTAGACACGTGTGTGCACACACAAATTCAGTGATTCCCTCATGCACTCAAACACCACTGTCCTGACTCATTTTTAGGCATCAATTAAGGTATTATTTATGCCTGGTGATTCAGGTTCAATCCACCCTCATACAGAATTAGCTCTGATCCTCCCCAACTTTGTCACCCTGTGCCATCCCCCCTCTTTCTTTATTGCCCAAATGTAGATAAACGAGTGTGCTGAGACTTCACAGAGAGTGAAAATGAGAGGTCCGGCAGGAGAGCCCGATCATTAAGCTAGATTTAGTCATCAAGCGGTAGCATTACATCATCCGGCATTGCTTTACTGCTGACTCTTGAGACACACTTTGCCTCATTTTGCTATTGTTCTTTTTTTGTCTAAACACCATTTTTGGCTTTAGACCATGTATAGATTTTTTTTAGCACTAATGAAATTAGATTAACATATTAAGAACTGAGTAGTGTGTTAGTAGTGTTTTTCTGATCCAATAACACAATTTTTGTTTTTACAGATGAATCAGTGAGTTCACTATCTGCGATTGTGCTGTCATCGTTTCACCCACTTTTTGATTCTGCTGATTAAAAAAATGACTTGAGTCATTCCATTATATGATGGATATAATTATTATTATTATCAAAATCATTCAAACCCCATTGCAAATCAGGTCATTATTGTCAAAATGTACAGACTTTCAGCTGTTTGCAATGAACAAATCAAACAAAAGCAATTGAAATGCATTGAATGCTTCAAGTGGTTTCCCAAAATTCAACTGAAAATGCAACTTATAATGACTCCAGTTTCAAAATTATTCATCCCCTTCATGGCAATCATCTTTAGTACCTAGTGGAGCACCCTTTTGCTGTGATGACCTGCTGTGAACGAGATGCAGAGCTTCTGGCAGCGTTCCTGAGGAATCTTATCCCATTCCTCATGAGCAATGGCCTCCAGTTCAGTGAGATTCTTGGGTTTGTGTGCTGTAACCGCCTTCTACAAATCCCACCAGAGATTTTCTATGGGGTTCAAGTCAGGTGACTGTGATGGCCCTGTAGAATCTTCCAGGACTGCAACCAAGCCTTGGTGGAATTTGAGGTATTCTTGTCCTGTTCGAAGGTCCAATGACGCCCAAGCTTCAGTTTCCTCACAGATGACCTGATATTTTCTCCTAAGATTTCCTGATACTTCGATGAATCCATCTTGCCTTCCACATGCTGCAGGTTTCCAGTACCAGAGGATGCAAAGCAGCCCCAGAGCATCACCAAGCCACCACCATGCGTGACTGTGGACAGAGTGTTAATTCTTCATTCTTTTTCCTCCAGATATACCTCTGATCCATCATGCTGAAAGTTCCAGTGTTGTTTCATCGCTCCACAGAACAGAATCCCAAAACCTCTGTGGCTTATTTATATGATTTTGAGTCGACTTTTCTTGTGCTTTTGGGTCAGTAGTGGTGTACGTCCCGGAGTTGTGGCATGGAAACCTTCTGCGTTTAGTACATGCCATACTGTGCTCACTGAAACCTCAGTGCATGTTACACCAAGTCTCGCTGCAGGTCTTTTGCAGTCACTCGCGGGTTTTTCACAACCTGCCTTCTCAGAAATCTGGTTGAAGGCATTGATATCTTCCTTTTTCTGTCCCGTCCAGGTATCTCATACATTTTCAACCCCTATCCAGTTCAGGTATTTCATGTGTTCCACCTCAAGCACACATGGTTGTATCAGGTCTGCTTCAGACAACACCTGTTTTGCATATTGGTGTTGTTGTGAGGGATTCTATTCAGGGGGTTGAATAATTTAGAAACTGGAGAAGTCGTTATAAGTTGCATTTTCAGTTGAATTTGGGGAAACCACTTGAAGCATTCGTTGAGTTGAACGATTTCAATTGCTTTTGTATGATCTGGGGGAGGGGGTTGTGAGCAAAAGAGATTAAAAATCATCATCTCTCTAGAGCCTCTGTGCAAATGCAAATTGAGAAAATGATCTCACAAGTCAGAAATCTGTTTTGCGCTCTTGTTCTATTTGGAGAGAGAAATGAGTGTCGGCTAGCTGGCACCGGACGTGAGCAAAATTCTGTGAGCACTGAGCTGAGTGGCACACGCGCTGATAAAAGGCAAGTGTGACATCCATAATGTCAAAACATGCTGTGTGGGAGAACTGCCATCTTAACACTCCCAAAGAGACTGAATGAACATGAATGGCTTGAAGGATGGATGCATGGAAGGATGGTATCATTGGTCACTGTGATTGATCGGTGAATCAGAGCAGGTTAAGATCAGTCTTGACCCCCATGACAGGATTTATAAAATTCTAACTGATGTTGAAAATGTGAAAGAATGTCATTTAAATTTTTTTAATTTGTTTGCATTTGTTTTTTTATCCTTAGTCATCCTTCAGTCATCGTCGTCACCACAGTGCAAGCTTTGCCCAGAACAAAACACCACACATTCTTATATACTCATGACTCAGTCTCAACCAGTGCTCCTGACCCTCAGAAAAGAATATTGTCTTGTACTTGTGATCCACTATATGACCAAAGTTATGTGACACCTGACTATGACACCCATATGTGGACCTTCCTCAAACTGTTGACACAAAGCTTAAAACAGCATACAATGATTTGCAAATCTCATAAACCCATCTGTTATTCACAATAGAACATAGAAAACATATCAAATGTTTCAACTCAGGAAATGTTCTATTTTAAGAAAAAAATAAGGTAATTTTGAATTTCATGGCCACAACACATCTAAAAAAAAAAAACAAGTTGATAAGGAGGCTACAAAAGGCTGGAGGGGTTAATTGGCAACAGGTCAGTAACATGATTGGGAATAAAAAGAGTACCTTAGAGAGGCGGAGTCTCTGAGAAGTAAAGATGCGATTGAATTTGGATGGAAGGATATGTTGCGCTAAAACTTGTATAATACCTTTCAGCATTGATGATGTCTTTCCAGATGTGCAAGCTGCCCAATCCATAGACACTAATGTACCCCATACCATCAGAGATGCAGGCTTTTGAACTGAGCGCTGACAAAGCTGGATGGTCTTTCTCACCTTTAGTTTAGAGGATTCGGTGTCCATGGTTTCCAAAAAAAGATTTTAAAAGTTTGATTCATCTGATAACAGATTTCCACTTTGCCTCGGTCCATTTTAAATGAGCTTTGACCCAGAGAGGATGGCAGTGTTTCTGGATCATGGCTTCTCCTCTGCATGATAGAGCTTTAACCAGCATTTGTGGATGGCACAGTGAACTGTGTTCACAGACATTGTGTTCTGGAGGTGTTTCTGAGCTCATGCATGATTTCCATTACAGAATCATGTCAGTTTTTAATGCAGCACCACCTGAGGGCCTGAAGATCAAGGGCATGCAATATTGATTTTCACCCTTGTGCACAGAAATTTCTCCAGATTCTCTGAATCCTTTGATGATGATATGTCCTGTAGATGATTGTTGAGGAACATTATTCTGAAATTGTTTTACAAATTGTAGACGCAGTTTTTCACAGATTGGTGAACCTCTGCCCATCTTTACTTCTGAAAGACTCTGACTCTCTAAGGTACTCTGTCTATATCCAATCATGTTACTGATCTGTCACCAATTAACCTCCAGCTGTTTCTTTAGTAATACTTACTTCTCCAGCCTTTTGTTGACCATGAACCAACTTTTTTTGAGACATGTTACAGCCATTGAATTCCAAATAACTATTTTTTTTTTAACATAAAATGGTACATTTCCTCAGTTTAAACATTTGACATGTTTTCTCTGTTCTATTGTGAATAACATATGGGTTTATAAGACTTGCAAATTATTGCATTCTGTTTTTATTTGCATTTCACAAAGCGTTCCAACTGTTTTGGAATTGGGGTCAGGGTGGATATGACCGGGTTAAAAATGAGTTATACATACCTCATAACACAGGTTCATCTGAAAATATGATCATTTAAAACCAGCCTGAAATTGGGAAATGTTTGGCAATTGTTGTGCGGGATGAAATGTCCTCAAAATCTTGTGTAGAACTGCTTCAAATGGATTATACAAGGATCTAAAAAGCAGTGAAACTGTCTCTCAGGCTGAAACCATTCTCACATTTGAACTAAATCCTCCTCAGTGTCTTCTGATTGGTAAGCAATGAGCATTCCTCTCAAGATCCTTGTCCAAATGCAGGCTTGATGAGGTCTTATCATCCAGTTTTCAGCCGGCTTTTAAAAAGACTCATTAAATCATGCTCATCGCACACAAACAGAGCCTGGTCATATCATCAGAGTCACATGTCAAACAAAATGCAACAGAATAACGTTTAAATGCTCCAAATGAAACGAGTGGGAGAAAATAAGAAGGGTAAACTGAAGCATGGGGCAGCGAGTGCTACACGGTGACAAACGATCATGTAGTCGTATACACTGGTAATGAAAGAGGAATGGAGAAACAGACTTGCAGCTCCATATACAGCCTTAATTATCCTGCTCCACAAGTACAGCTCCCTGTATAGCCCACATAGCATTCATCTTCGAGCTGTGCAGACTTCACTACTCTCGAACTCTCCCCACTGCTTCATTTGCAATTGAAATGTCATTCAATCATAAAGTGATGTAGCTGTCACAGGTAGTTGATGGCCTGCTTGTGCAAAGTTTGAGCTTGAGTGAAGGGTTAGTTGTAGTTCACGCCGTGCTGAGCGTCTGTCTGTGGACATTTGCTATATCTGTCACAGCAGCTTGGAAAATTATGAGGTCTGATGAGTCTGACCTTCACAGCCTCCTCGGACAGAACTGGAACAGCTCTATAAAACTCTATTAAATACAGGCAATTTATGTGGGGGTGAGACAGGAAATTGTGCTTCAGTATTGTTTAGTAGTGTTGTCATTTCCTTTTGTCATTTATCAAAGCAGCTGTGATGTTTCACAACCCCATCCAGCTTTGCCCCTGTCACTTTTTTAATCTGCATCTGAGACAGTAGCTTCAGCCGTGGGATGAGTGATGTGGCCAAGCTGGGAACCGGCGTCGATCTGACAACACGTCCTCGTACTCCGGAAAGCGTTGGATGAAAAACACTTTACTCCTCTCCTCTCCGTTCAGATGCGAGGTCACATTAATATGAATTTCTCACCAACCAAGCTCTCCGCCCGCTATCTGTCTGCCTACATCTCCATTTTTGTTTCTTTCTTCCCTTTAAGCCAGATAAAGTTTAAATGCACTCCGCTCAGGGCTGTAATCCATAAGAGATGGCAGCTTCTCTATGCTCTCTAAGATGGGGAGAGGGAGAATGAGGAGAGTGAGAGAACCGACAGCACAGACAGGCGGTGAAAGACTTTTTTTTTTTTTTTTTAAATGCTGGTGGTCGAGTCAATCAAGCACATCTTTGGCTAATGATCCGTGTGGCAGAATGAAGCACAGGAGTCCAGAGGGCTGGCACTTATGATCACACGTGAAGGCGGAGCTAATATACTCTTATGAAGAAGACAAGCAGGGTGAGAGACGAAGGCCACGGTGCGCTCCTACTACGGCGAGAGATTTATTAAATAATCGCACGACTACTAATCTTCTGCTTTTTGTCCACGTGAGGTTTCCTGTAGGAAGGAGAATGGGTGATGGTGCAATCCTCTACTTCTACAAGGATACGCTTCGATTTAATTATGTTAGTGTTGTCCCACAAGTGTCATTTGCATGGCTCGATGATTGACACCTTTTCTTTTCCTTGGGCTGCCTCTCATTTGCCTGATGACTCCCCGGCTTCCTACAGCCAATTATCTGAAAGCTGCTAACAGGGATAAATACTTTGATGAGAATGCACTCATTTTTTACCCTCTCTCTCTCTCTCTGTCTCTCTCTCTCTCTCCATCTGTTTTTCTGCCTTTCTCCATCCTGCAGAAAACACAAAGGTACCTCTGCAAAGGTCACGGTCTCGGCAGAATATCAATTTCAGCCTTGCACGAGCCCCCATTTCCAAGGAGGCTCATTATGAGAGCGAAGCCCATTCATCTGCAGCACGGAGATCAGCCCACCGCCCAGAGAGGGAGCATGAGAAGGCGCGAGCGAGAGAACAAGAGAGTGAGAAGGAGCAAACTCGCCCCAGCTGCTCAGCTAAAGGAGAGACTGACGTGGAAGCCCTTCTAGCCCGGCTCCGCGCCCTGTGATAACCTCACCTCTATTACACAATGCTCTTTAACCTCTCTATACCGTATACATTCAAAGTGGCCCATCTCTTTTGCTCTAATGTCTACAGTCGAGCACGAGCACACAAACAACAGAAGAAACGTCTTAACACACAGCCTTTCCTTTCACTGACCCAGTAGTTCAATTCAGGAGGTTTTTGTTTAAGAATGGAGTTTTTTTTTTTAAATGGTTGAGAACAACACTACGTTTACACTTCTCGAAATGTATAAAAGGAGACATGCATTTGTAGAGATGTTTGTGTGCGTAAGTAAGAGGAAAGTTATTCTCTACAACCCAGTGGTACAGTGCTGTCGAAATGTTTTCCCAGGTCTTGGGCAGAAAATGGCGTTTAAATGCTACAGCACCTCGTCTTTAATATATGTGTGCACTTTGGATATATCCTTTTATTCTATGCAAACTCATTAAATGTCTTTTCAAAGAAAATATAGTTTATTTGGGAATTGTTTTATATTTTAGAATTGCTCATCCCAATATGTAGTGATGGTGGGCTCAGAGATGTAGCATCTGCTTCACAGTATTGATATATTGATGGCACATCATACTATAGATAAATTACAAATATATAGTTGGGTTTAGGATTCAATGCATAAAATTAAACCATAAACCTGCTGCTTTTGCTGCTAACATATGCCATTTTCTTAATAATCTGTTCCATTCCAAATAATCATCATTTGACGCTTGCCCAGGACCAAGAGCTCCGAAAGCAATTTTAGAAAAACCACGAGCAAGTCATGTTGAGTGATGAGATTTTTAATTAAATCTTTTTTTTTTCTTCCCTTTTTTTTTTTTTAACCATTTTCTCCTAATACGTTAATTGCCCACTAGTTCCCACACACTCCCTAGTTATCTCCCGTATCATATAGCAGCTAGACAGCCCGCGATTGTGAAGACCAACACATGGTTTCTGCATCATTTCAAACTGCTACTGGTGCAATCTTACAGGCTAGCCAGATGCGATTTGAATGATATCCTCTTTTCTGTATTTGAGTGCATGCACACCTTTGATTGGCTAATGTAATGTAAGTCTGATCAGCAAGTGTCAGACAATTGCCTTCAATCTTAAAGAGAAAGCATCCAGTTATGCTCTCCAGGCTACAGGTCATATTCCATATGACAGCATCTGCTCCTACTTTTGTATTTGCTCAATCCTAATGCCAGCTTTATATTTTTATTCAACAGACATATAACATGCATGTTCATTGATTTGTGCCTGTGCTAAAAAGTTTACATAATAGATTAGCTACAGGGAAATCTCTCTTAATCTTTAATACATTTATTTGTTCTACCATCTCTTCTTCTGTTCAGAGTGAATGAATGTTCAAATTAATTGTCCTGTAATTCTCTTTCTTGTCAACATAGTGTTTATCTTGTCTCTTCCTGATTTAATAATAATAATCTCATGCAGTATTATCACATTGAACATGACACCTGTGATACAATTATGATGTGGATATTCCCTGAAACATAATAAAAGCCCTGCATGTATTTTTTCTAACTTTTATATGTCCCACAATTGATTGCGTAGTTTGTGGTACCATTTCCATTAAAGAAACTGAACACTGTTTTGGCTGTGTGTTCGTTCAGAGGTGATGAATGGAACAGTGCACCGGTGGACAACATCTTGTTTTCGCACTTTTAAATGAGAATGAAAAGATCTGTTAAATTGTAGTGTGTGACTTGTGCGTCAGACCCTAAACACCACCATGCATGACTTCCAGGTTATTTTCGTTCATTCGTTTGTTCAAGAGACCAATGATAATGGATGGTGTTTTCTACTTTGACACTGAACCACAGTGAGATTTGTAGAAAGTATACTGACTTCATGCTCTCCAGACTGGCAGGGGGCAATGCTAAAGCAATAGTAGAACATGCAGGGACAAGAAATCCATCACTAGCTCATACACAAACATCACTGGAGCCATATTTAGACGGTGATACCATGAACTATTGTGTAGCTGGTGCAAAGTGCACCCCGAGAGGATGCAAGATTGTGTGTTCAGTGACGATATAAAGACGAAGCTTCTTTATGACTTGTAGGCATATGACATCAACACCCGTGTGATTTATTATTGCTTGCAAAACCAGCAGTTGGTTTGCCTTTAGCTAAGCTGCTAAGTTCTTAATATAACTTAGTGGCCTAGCTTTAACTGGGTGCTACCCTGGTCTTCTGGCACTGTAGCCCACACTGTGGGCTGGTTCATTAAGAGAAGATTTACTGAGCCCTTTGAAAACATGACTGAAATCAGATTGATGGCACAGACATGGATAACTGACTGATCATGCATGGAGTTCACCCACGTTATACTTTTTCTTAGGGATAACCACTTGATCTCTGTCTCAAACGTGTCCGAGTCAGTAGATGCAGTCAGGTCCCATGCAACCACATATCAATTAGAGGACTTAGCCCATTAGGTCTTTTCAGGAAAACCATAACCAGCTGAGAGCCAAGTGAAGCAGCACTCTTCTCAGAATGGAAGGCTGTTAAGTCTGCAAAATATTCAACCAAGTCTTAAGTGCTTAGATGTTTAATACGCAAAGAAATCGGTTTGTTTATAGAAATAATGATTAAGCAAAGAGAAAAAAACACTGTAAAGCACCATTCTTAAAATGCTTTTTAAGATGTATGGCTCATATTGGTGGGAGGGTTTAAATATATCTTGTACGCCATCATACACTCGCTCAGATGCATCCTATGTTGCAGTGCCTCAAAAAAGTACAGCCAAAGTTTCTCCCTGAAATGTTAGATGGAGCTTCATACAGAGCCACAGGCATCATAACAGGGAAGTACAGTGCCTTGCGAATGTATTCGGCCCCCGTGAACTGTTCGACCTTTTGCCACGTTTCAGGCCTCAAACATAAAGATATAAAACTGTAATTTTTTGTGAAGAATCAACAACAGTTGGCGAGCAAAATTATTCAGCCCCTTTAACTTAATACTTTGTAGCACCACCTTTTGCTGCGATTACAGCTGTAAGTCGCTTGGGGTATGTCTCTATCAGATTTGCACATCGAGAGACTGA
>JAFFST010042230.1:5955-19649 GCA_022414735.1 Noturus placidus | reverse complement strand
ACACCCCTAAGTGAAAATGTCAATATTGGGACCAAAGTGTCAATATTTTGTGTGGCCACCATTATTTTCCAGCACTGCCTTAACCCTCCTGGCCATGGAGTTCACCAGAGCTTCACAGGTTGCCACTGGAGTCCTCTTCCACTCCTCCATGACGACATCACGGAGCTAGTGGGCGTTAGAGACCTTGTGCTCCTCCACCTTCCGTTGGAGGATGCCCCACAGATGCTCAATAGTGTTTAGGTCTGGAGACATGCTTGGCCAGTCCATCACCTTCACCCTCAGCTTCTTTAGCAAGGCAGTGGTCGTCTTGAAGGTGTGTTTGGGGTCGTTATCATGCTGGAATACTGTATAGTGATCATGCTCTGCTTCAGTATGTCACAGTACATGATGGCATTTATGGTTCCCTCAATGAATAGATGTATGAGTTCTGCCAGCATTGCTGCAGAGGTTGAAGGGGTGGGGGGTCAGCCTGTCAGTACTCGGACCATACGCCGCACACTGCATCAAATTAGTCTACATGGCTGTCGTCCCAGAAGGAAGCCTCTTCTAAAGATGATGTACAAGAAAGTCCGCCAACAGTTCCCAAGATTGTTGGGATGAGGTTTGAGGAGTCAGAGTATTTCTAAATTTGCATCAACAGGCCGTTCCTAATGATGATTGTTCCTAATCTCTTACGAGCTAATTAAGGTCTGAGAGCATGGTAAATATATGAGTTCAAATATCTTGGGGTGCTTGAATTTTTCATGGTGCTCCTTTCCATGTGTGTTTTTTATTGTTTGTTTGTTTGTTTGTTTTTTGTTTTTTTTTTTACTCAAATTGTCCAAAACAAAAATGTTTCAATAATCTGCTTCTTTTGTATTTAACCTATCGGTTCATCTTCTCCACACTTATTTTTAAAAATATTTTATCATGTACATCATCACTCTATTTGCTATCCTGGATTTATTTCCACCGAGGATATCTTTCCTCTTGTATATTTCTTGCTGCTTTTTGAGCTGGGGTCAGTAGGAGGCCCACACTTAGGCACTGATTGCTGACGCAGGCTCCATGCAGAGCTAATTTGGACCATTTGTGCAGTGGCTGATGGAACTAGCCTGCAGGATACCCTGTTTTTCAGAATGTCACTCAAAGTCCGACAGCTAAATGTCAAGTGTTGTTTTTTTTTGTTTTTTTATTGAACCAAACTCAGTATGTAATTATACAGTCATACATAATACTACTCAAGCGTAACAAATATGTGCCTTAGTCGTGTTGTTCTCATTTTTATTTCACTGTTGATTGGTTAAATTTATAGTACTATAGCAGATACGGTAGACACTGTGTTTCAAGCCTCTGTGTCCATATCAGACACCAAGTCAGGACATGTCAGCATCATCATTCATTTTTCTTTCTAGGCAGTACAGACAGCTCCTCGTTCCCACATGGTTCTGTTAATGTAGCCCTGTGTGTGTTTCCCTCTGCAGTAATGAACATGTTACCCACACACACACTGCTCCTCTTCAATACGATGTACAAGGACGGCATTGGACAACATCTACTTCCATTATTGTGATGCCCTTACTGTAATCGCTCTATCATTACTACTCACACTCACACTGGGCTCAGGAAGGTCAGGAAACAAGGTATACTCTACTAGACAGCGGTATGTTAACACACTCAGCTTTCTGCTTGGGCAGTGTAAAGCATATTTTCCTTTCTCGGAGTGCAGACATGTTGGCTACAGCTCTTTCGAAGTGGACAGTGACTGGAATGAAGAACAGCTTACATTAGAGCAGTGTGCTTACTTAATCAACTGCTGCGTTACTGCCCTCCCACTGCTACTATTGTGCGACCAAAGGAGGACAGGAAGAGAGAGAGAGAGCTGTAGATATTAACTCTCGCGCTCTATCTGTCTATCTTCATCTCTCTCCCTCAAAGAGATTCTGGGACAGCAATAGAAACGAGTCGTTGTGTGCTGTTTGAGCAGCTTCAGACATTGCCTCTGAGAGGAAAATAGCTTGAGTTAATTTGTACCGACAGTCAGCCTTGTTCAGAGACAGACATTGTAGAGGGAAGAGAGTTATAAAATTGCCAACTATTTTCATGATCTCTCTTGTATTTGCTGCTGTCCGCAAGTAACATGTTACAAATCAGATCCGGTTTCTAATATGCGTCCATACGCTTCAGTGTTTGTACATACTTGATGGCTTTTTTGAATAAACGATCATGCGGATTTCCTTGGAATCTGTTGGACAGACAAACCTCTACTAACAAACTAAGTGAAGATCTTGCTACATTAGCTCTCCACATGAACACAGACTGTCGGGTAACAGAACCGAGATGGATAGAGTTGAGAGAACTGGACACCTGTTGATTACGCATCTCATGCTGGAGTCTCTGTAGCATGCCCTCCACAAGACAATGCAGAAAAGGGGCAAAATCAACAAAAGAGAACAAAGTAAAAACCTCTCTCCAAAAACTTAATACTTTCCCAATTTTAACAGGTGTGCAGTAAGTGTGCTTGTGTAGTAAAGAGGAACAGAACATATTGTCTAACAGATTGCAGTCTCCTTAGCCTTTATTGGCAGTGGACAAGAGAGACAGTTTGGACAAGTGGTGATGATTCCGGGTCAAGCTCTGCTCAAATGCGATTACAAAACTGCATCTATGCTTTCATTCATGTTCCTCTATTAAAAAAAAAAAAAAAAACAGATGTGCTGATTCTGCTCATGGTCAGATTATGACGATAGACATTTCAAGTCCTGTGAACAACCAGTGTGCGTGTAATTAATTTATAGACAAGTACACAAAGTCAAGTCTTGGCTATCTTACTATTCTTTACTTGGTAACCCAAAGGATTCTATGCGGATCGCATCATTAGTGACCAAATTACATCTGTTTTTTCCTGTTTGCCTTTTCTACCTAAAAGTGCGAAATGCAAAGAAATACATTTTGCACCTGTGATTTTATTAATGCTTCGTTGGAGTCGCAACTTCACTGTGAACAGTATAACGTTCCCCTTTTCTACTTCGAAGGTCACTATTGTAGAACAGCACCAATAGCCATTCAGGCCTGTAACTGTAAAAGCGTGTTTAGAGTAGCTCTTTATGAGCTTTACGTTCTCATTGAGGCGTCTTGTTGTGTGTTGGGGTTCTAACCCCCCCCCCCCCCCCAACCCCCCGGCGCTTTGGATATTGAACAATCCAAGACGGGAAATAACAAAATACAACTCGCAAACAATCGCTTACAAGAGCAGCGAAAGCCTGAGAGTGGCTTTAGGAATATTTTTTAGGTGCACAAATAATATAACGTTACTTTGTACTTAAGTCTTAATAATGAGAAAATGTATCAAAATTATGCCTTAGTAAAATAATCAGAAAATTTGTCAAAATTGTGACCTATTATCAGCAATTAAGTTTATAATGCGTTTTATATTCGATATCCACGACGCACTCACGCCTCCGATGCCAACGGTATTTAAGCAGAACTGTTGAGATAATATATGCACACACGCGTCTACATTCTTATTCATTCATATACTAATATTTGATTTTGACCAGTTGTCTAACCCTTCCGAGTTCAGGTTCTGAGAGATTCTTTGAGCTGGACTAATGAGAAAATGTAGTGCATGCAACAGCCTCATTTCCATATTGTATCCTCCATGTACATAGTCACTGACATCATTCACACCGTTATTCTTTGTACGCCACCGATTATGCTCCTCAGAGCTCAGAAATGTTTTCGGTACCTGGCTGACACGCCAGACTCTTAGGGGCACTTTTACACCAATTAGTC
Source organism: Noturus placidus (assembly GCA_022414735.1). NCBI lineage: Eukaryota > Metazoa > Chordata > Actinopteri > Siluriformes > Ictaluridae > Noturus > Noturus placidus. The sequence continues at coordinate 15,875 of JAFFST010042230.1, read as the reverse complement.
CATTCGCTGACTCTGAATCAAAGCTAAATGGATACTTTTGGTTTGTTTGCTGTTTGGCTTGGTTTCACACTGCATATAATTACATGAACCAAAAAGCAAAATTGGATGAGGGTGTTTGTGGGGATGAAAACATACTTGTAAAACTCTTAAAAAGCATGTCGAACATTGAGACGGCACCGAGTAAATGATTATTTAATTATAGTAATATTTTTAAACATTTATCACATTGCAGCCAGCATTTATTTTCTCTCTTTATTTGATGGTCCAAATATCCAGAGCACATGGCATTTCTACAGCTCGGTCCAGCTCTGCCAGTTTAACAGCTTGCGTCTACAAAAAAATGTTGCCCACAACCCAAAATACACGGCATGTTTAGTTGACTTCCTGCAGTTGGCACAATTCAGGATTGAATCTCTTTCTTATTGCAATCAAACCCTGCTTGGAACTAGATTGAGACCTTCTCTCTCTGACGCTCTCGGCCGTCGTTTGGGTTGTTTTGGTCCACACTCGAGCGTTGATAGAGTCTCAACTGCCTACATGAACAGGACTGAGAGAGAAACGCACCAGGGTCCAAATCAAATGGACTAAACACTGAATAACTGAAAGCATCGTTTGAGCATATAATTGAAAATGTGTGAATAGCAGTATGTTCTACCTGCCAATGTCTCTCACTTCCATCAGGCCATGCCAAAACATGAGGACAGGGTGCTTTACAGACAGTGTGTGTTCATTATTTTGCAGTACAGTAGTACTAGTTAATCCAGAATGTACTACTTCGTCCTGGGTCAAGCAGGAAGCACTTTAATGAAGGGAAGATTCCAGTCCTGGGAAAACCAGCTAATCATTCTCTAGAGTACTTCCATAGTGACGTTTGTGTCCTTTTCTTCTATTCGCATCTCTCTGTCATGGCCTTTAGATGCAGACCTCGATGAAAATACCAGATTTTAATAACACCTGAAACTGATGCAGGTTGGCTGATTGTGTCTTGTCTTTCTTTGTAAACAAGCTTGTTAGCTGATGTGGTCTGCATTGAGTTTGTTCTTTTAGGAGTTAGAAGCCCAGGGCAGATCCCATGGTGTGTATCTCTGGCTCTGTCGCACTTCTAACTTCCGGTGTTTAAGTGTTTGTCTGATCCCTTTTTCGTCTCTTTGCAGGTTTTGTTTTTCTCCACAGGAGAAAAACAAACAAGTTTCTCTTGCGCTCGTCTCAGAAACACGGTCCTACTAACTTTCATTTTGATCACCACCCTGACCTTCAGTGAAGCTTCTCTTTCTATTTCCAGTTCTTTTATTCCACTTTCCTCCTTTGGATCCTACTGCACCACTGGGACAAAGAAGCCTGCTGTCTCCTTTTTTTTTTTCGGGCTTTCCAAATCATTATGCATGCTCCTGCTTGATGAATAGCCACTGAGATTTCAAAGGTCTTTTCACTTACAAGTGCTGCTTACCACAGTTTCTCACCTCCTTATGCCCAGTGTCTCTCAGAGACTTTAGGCTGACGGAGCAAATCTCAGCGCTAAACGGTGCTAAACACTGAGTCACCTGATTTGGCCTGGTTGTGCATGATTCAGGATTATCCTCGCTTTCACTCCTGATTTGTTTGTATCTAAACAACTGGCCCTAAGAGAGACGACAGCCTCAGTCACACAGAGATGGTTTTTTGGGGTGCTCCAAAGGAGTGAAGTGCCTAAGAAACCAAGTATAAATTATTGTTACATGTTGCTACACTATATGGCCAAAGGTATGTGGACACTTGATCATCACACTCAAATGTGGTTCTTCACCCAACTGTGACCAGAAAGTTGGAAGCACACAATTGTATAGAGCAGGGGTCTTCAACATTTTCCAGGCCAAGGACCCCCAAACTGATGGCGAGATAAAGCGGGGACCTCCTAATTATATATATTGTATGAAATTGTGTTATATCAAACTGGTACCAAAACTTTCGTGACCCCCATGCAGTACCTCCGCGGACCCCCTGTTGAAGACCTCCGGTATAGAGTGTTTCTGTATGCTGTAGCGTTACACTTTCCCTTCACCTGAACTAAGAGAACCAAACCTGTTCCAGCATAACAAAGCGAGCTCCATGAAGACATGGGGTGCCAAGGTGGAAAAACTCGAGTTCAGTTTGAACAGAACACTTTTAGGATGAACTGGAACACAAACTGCACACCAGACCTCCTCATCCAACACCAGTGCCTGAACTCAGTAATGCTCGTGTGGCTGAATGAACACAAATCCCCACAGCCATGCTCCAAACTCTAGTGATTCCCAAAAGAATTCCCCAGCAAAGGGGGACTAAATGTGGAATGGGATGTTGCACCAATGCTTAAAAAAAGAACAATCTATAGGTCTCAGAGAAAAAGCAGCCAACACCATCCATGCCTCCACCCATCCATCTTCTATATCCATCTTCTTTATCCTTCCTTAAGGGTCGCGGGGGAACTTGGGATCCTTTCCCAGGGATCATGGGGCACAAGACGTGGTAAACCTGGACAGGGTGCCAATCCATCGCAGGGCACACACCCATTCATACACTATGGACACATGCCAATCAGCCTACCATGCATGTCTTTGGACTGGGGGAGGATACCGGAGTACCCGGAGGAAACTCGGCACACACAGGAGCACAGTGAGAATCGACGGGAAATGTGCTAACCACTGAGCCACCGTGCGCCCCACCCATTAACGCAAAGTCTGATTAATGTTACTATTCGTACAAAATGAGAGAACTGCAAAGAGTGTAGAAAGAATGGTATAACTGTGGAATAAACATCACTCAATAGTCTTTAAATGATGTATTTATTTTACTAACATGCGCTGTGATTGTTGAACTTGTTATAATTTCTCGTTAAATTATTGCTGTTTTTAGAGATTTCACTTCATACATGTAGATCATCTGTGTTGTACAAAAATAAAATAAGGCAATTAAAATACTTTGTGTTTGTGGCATTGCACATTGGCTGATAGATTCTTGAGAAGAAGCACTATACATCAGTGGTTCTCCAGTGAGATCCATGAAGCATAGCCATGAGGTCTATGAATTTATCTTTTCAAATTCATTTCAATTTACATTTTTTAAATGTAAAATTAAGCATTTTTAACAACGTTAAGCACTTTTAACAACGGACATTGTCAAAAAAAAGCAACTTTACAGATATCCACATATAGATTTATCCCTAATGAGCAAGCCAAAAACTTCCTGAGACCACATGAGGAAGAAACTCTGAGAGGAACCAGACTGATGAAGTTAACACTGGTGTTGTGCCATATAATCTGATGACTTCTATAACTGTACACTATAGAGTCAAGTAATGCCGAGTGGGTTCTCCTTTGCTTTTGTTTTTCAGTTCAGTGTTGGAAATTATGCAAATTTAATTCATGCGACTTATTTGAGTAGTTCAATTATGTTCGTAAAAGAAATCTGCACTGAATTTATTTGATGGTTAAAGGGGTTTCTTTGAGAACTGTTGAAACCTAATCAGCTAAAATTTATCCGAATAGAAAAATATAAATGCCACATTAATAATATTTAACATAGTGAAGGTGGACATTCTTTTCATACTGAAAGGATGGTCAGATTCACCCTGGATGGATTGTGGGAGAGGGTCACCCTGTCTACTCTGCACATGTCATGCCATGGGCCAAGAGGTTGAGCATTCAAACTGCCCCACTTGCAAGGTCACGTCACCCTGAGCCACCATGATAAAAGGCAGTGAGGATGTCGCTCGGAGCAGATCTGAGGGATCGAGGTCATTGTGCCTTGATGACACACAAAGTGCTTGTCATCTCGCCTGGTATGACCTAGCCTAAGTAGGAGGACTTGTTAACATGAGCATTGGTGTAGTTTTTGAGAATAGCCTTTACTGAACTTCCAGCCAATATCACTTCCCTTCATATTTCTTCTGTCATGTGGTTATGTTACTTTACACAGTTCTGACCATTTAATTATTATGATTTCATTTTATTAAATCATTGTGCTGGGTATGGTGGCTTAGTGGTTAGCGCGCACCTCCTGGTTGGGGGTTTGATAACCGCCTCCACCCTGTGTGAGCGGAGTTTACATGTTCTCCCCATGCTTCAGGGGTTTCCTCCCCCCGCCCAAAGACAGAGTGGCATTTCCAAATGGTCAGTAATGTGTGTGTGATTGTGCCCTGAGATGGGTTGACGCCCCGTCCAGGGTGTCCCCTACCTTGTGCCCCGCGTCCCCTGGGATAGGTTCTAGGCTCCCACAGCACTGTTTAGAAAATGGATGGATGGAAATAATTGCAAAAATAAAGAAAGAAATACGTGTGTTCATTTTCATTTTCAACCACCTCTCTTCTTCATACACCTGTAAAAAAAATGAATAAATACATAGTCAACTAAAACAAACTCATTTTAAAGAATTACATTTCACTTCAGCATAACAGATCTGATATTAAAAGGCACTTCTCACTACTGCTAAAATTGTAGTGATTTAAATGTGTATGCGCCGTAGTTTCGGTAATTACCATCTTCTAGGTCTTTGCTTTATTTTCATATGTTCAGTACACTAGATCTTTTCTGATTCTCAGTATTTGTTGTTTTGGAAGTTTGATCAGCAAATTCATCATGTTTGCCCCATTTTTGAAACACCAATCATGCCCTTTAAGATATCTATCATCGGAATTAATTACAGTGCCTTTTGCGTTTAATGCAAAGCTATCATGACCGCTAGCATCGTTCCGCTAGCATCTGTCAAGTGTCACGACATGATAAACACTACAAATATTTCTCATTTGAAATCTACAAAAGGACTTCAAAACAAATCAATTCACTTTGTAAATTATATTTATATTCTCCGGAGGAAACCTTCACTGTTAATGGTAAAGACGTTATGTTATTGTGAGTGATCTCTCTCTCTCTCTCTCAATGCTCACGGAGAGGCCAATAATTCAAATGTCGTGGTATTGAGGAATGTTAATGTGAAGTGTCAGCCTTTGATCTCCATGGCAGTGATGACAGCGATGGGGAGCGCACAACATTCCGGAGGGTCTTCAGGGATTCATTATCCTGTTTGTGAGCCGTTTTAATGAGGAGGCAGGACACTGCCCTCTCAAAAACCGTCAAAACAGCAAAGCATTAAGGCACTGTGCGCAATTTACCGCAAAAGAGCTGTGATTTTTTTTTTCAATTGCTAATTACTCTTTAAGATCTATCAAACTCTTAGCCAAGTGAATTTCAGTGGAATCTGCAGTTATGCTACATGTTTTCATTTGTGTATGAACACACTGTGTGTGTGTGTGTGTGTGTGTGTGTGTGTGTGTGTGTGTGTGTGTGTGTGTGTGTGTGTAAGTGACGTAGACACAATCTGAGCCAACGCCTTTAGCTGAATGGTTGGTCTATGTGTGTCAGACAGCCTATGGGAAAGACATAAAGGACACCTGAGCCTTTGAGTGCCATCTGACCGAGTGTATTTTAGCCCTAAATGACTCCGCTTTACCTGAGGTGAGGAAACAACATATCTGTTTACTCTCCTACTTCTTCAGGCCACTATAGATCATGCTGCATGTTTAACCAGCAGTGGCTTAGTTCAAGCCATTTATCACAAAAGAACTGCAGGACAAGGCACCACTTTATTTATATTCACAAGAATGTGCATGGTAATTTGTGCGTAGTAACTGTAAGGGGTATTTAAATAGCTCCAAAAAAAAAAAAGAAATGTCTGCCCATGCTGATTTGTGATTAAAGTCATTTAACGCCAGAGAACCCAAACTGTGAGGACCTTAACAGCCTGCTAAAAACACAGCACTCAACTAAGCACACACCATTGCACTGATTCATTTCATACTTGGCCATTTTACCACCCTTCTTTCTTTAAATTCCTGAGTCTTGACTCATGTCTTAATTATTATGCTTATTTATTTGGTAAATTAAATCAAGGCATTTCCAACATGTACTGCTCATTGTTCATCTGGAATTTGGAGCAAGTCCTGTAACCCTTCAACAAACCGATAGTTAAAAGCAAAAATGTTGTCCTGATGGATCACAGTGCAGCTGAACACACTCGGGGACCACGCTAAATTCCCTCTTCCACATATATAAACTGACAGACAACACAATAGGTTAGTGTCACTTTGACTGACATGGGAGAGAGAGAGTGACACCATCTCTTCTACACAGAAAGCGTGCTCTCTCAAACTCTCTTAACATCCCATTAAAGATGTATAATAAGCTTATAATAAGCTCCACTCTTCTGGGAAGGCTTTCCTATAGATTTTGAAGCGTGGATGTGGGGATTTGTGATCATTCTGTTAAAGAGCGTTAGTGAGGTCAGGTACTGATGATGGCTGAGGAGACCTGGAGTGCAGTCGGTGTTCCAGCTCATCCCAGAGGTGTTCAGTGGTGTTGAGGTCAGGGCTCTGTGCAGAACACTCGAGTTCTTCCACTCCAACCTTGGCAAACCATGCTGGGGCAGGGAAATAGCATACTACAGCATACTAAGACATTCCATACAATTGTGTGCGTCCAACTTGGTGGCAACAGTTTGGGTGTGATGGTCAGGTGTCCAAATGGTTTTAGCCGTATAGTGCATGTATGCATATTAACTCGTATTCTTTCAATATGTTTAGAAAAAAATGAACCCCACAGGACTGCAAACCTTCATATGTTTGCATTAGCTTATATACAGTATGTAATACTTTTATAGCATATATGTGTCTCATGGTGTCATTTTTATTGGTGTATTTATTGTGTTGTATTGCACTGCCTTGCATAAAATGGCACTAGATTCATTTATTCATTCTTCTTCATCCTGCTCAGGCTCATGGTGTCTCTGGAGTCTATCAAAGGAACACTAGACACCAGGCAAGAATAAGGCTTGGATGAAACACCAGTCTATAACAGGATCTATTTCTAGAATGCGCACATATTAACACACTTGTTCACACCTAGCCCCTTGAGAAAAAGCTAGCTGCTATACACCAATCAGCCTTAACATTGAAATCACAGACAGGTGAAGTGAATAACATTGATTATCACGTTACAGTGGCACTTGTCACGTGTTGGGATATATTAGGCAGCAAGTGAACAATCAGTTATCAAAACTGATGTTTTGGAAGCAGGAAAAATTGGCAAGCGCAAAGATCTGAGCAACTTGTTAGATTGAAACGTGCCAAGACGTGGGAAGAAGGAAAGCTGGTGTAGGCAGTGTGATTCTCTGGGCAATGTTCAGCTGGGAAACCTTGAGTCCTGGGTTTCATGTGGATGTTACTTTAACACGTACCACTGACCTAAACACTGCTGCAGACCAAATACACTCCTTCCTAATAGCAGTTGCCACTTTCACCTCGTTAAGCTGCCTTGCCACACTGCACAAACGGTTCAGGAACGGTTTGAGGAACACAACAAAGAGTTCAAGGTGTTGACTCGGCCTCCAAATTCCTCAGATCTCAATCCGATCGAGCATCTTTAGGATGTGCTGGACAAATCCATGTAGGCTCCAACTATCAATTTACAGGATTTAAAGGATCTGTGCTAACGCCTTGGTGCCAGATACCAAAGCACAACTTCAGAGGTCTTGTGGAGTCCATCCCACAAGGGGGACCTATGCAATATTAGGTGTAGCAGGTGGTTTTAATGTTATGCTTGATCAGTGTATACGTGTACATATCTGGGATAACAGTCATGTTCTTCTTGACATGACTCGTGATGCAATGAAGTGTCGGGTGAAGTCCCGTATTCACGCACCAGGGGTATTCACCAAGTGCTGATAGGTGAGGGGAGAAAGATCAGAGCCAAAGCCCTACTGTTTCTGTGGCTCTGTTTCGCATGCAAATGACGACTTCTGACAAACTGGTAAGTCGAAACTCTCCACCACATACTTCAACTCACGCCTGACGTTTATAGATACGTGTTTAATATTTACGAGACATAATTTGCCAAGAGCCTTGGATTAGTGCACTATGCTTCAGGAGTGCAACAGGGAGAAGGAGACAGAAACAAAAATTGAAGTCTGATATCAAAAAGTCGCGTTCCAGACCCGACAAGCAAATTTGTGGCTGCAGTGAATGACTTGGTATAGATGGAGCTTAATGAGGGGGAATTAAGATGGAGAGAGCTGTAGGCCACAGGGCTAGTTTCAGAAAAATAAGTCGAGCTAATGTCTGATCTCGTATGCAAAATCCCTCTACATCGTTTCCAAATCCCTATCTTTCCAAGGCGTTATGTAAAACAAGGCAGTGTCATTAATATGTATAGCTACACCCGACTCCTGTAGCACTCAGTTGTCAACAATGCTTTGTAACAAGTATTTCCAGCTTCTGCCCTTAAATATATTATCAGCAGCACAGCATGTTATGAGCTCCTCATCCTGCATGGAATTATTAATAAACAGTATGTGGTACAGGGAAGTTATGGAACAATCACACACACACACACACACTCATAGTCACGTCATCTGTTGTGCTCATGTTCCTCCCTCCTATTGTTTTTAAGGCCACAATTCTCACCAGCATATTGTTAATACAGTCACAGTGGTTCATACACAAGACATTCCCTACACATACAAAGCACATGCAGTCCCACAGAGCAGAGACGATGGCAAATAAATCCAACAAAAGCTCCCCAATTATATCTGAGTCACAGTCCATGAGAGGTGAACATGTATGCTAATTATATTCCAAGTTATGTAAAATGGTTGCATTGTGAGCGAATCCAAGATTGGTTAGCCATTCAGGTTTTAATGGGTGCCTAATTGCTCCTTTCCCGTTAGTCGCAGACTATTCATGTGAAATTAGCCTGTGATTCAGAGTGTGCATAAGCGCCATGGAGCAGCTTTGATGTTCTTCTTCTGACTGCTGTGGCAAGTGGCAGCTCTAATTTAGAGAAAACAGCAGACTGAGTTTTGCTGTTGTGATGGTGAGGGGTAAAAAAAAAAATAAAAGTTTAAATGAACCAGTTTTCTGGAATAGAAATGTATTGTTCATAATATCTGATTAGATATGAAACTGCAAAAAAAAAAAAAAGAAAGGTCCCTTTTTCAGGAGACTGTATTTTGAAGATAATTTTGTAAAATCCAAATAAGATTTACAGATCTTTATTGGAAAAGATTTAAATGATGTTTTTATGCTTGTTTGATGATCCATAAACAGTTATTGCACATGCACCTGTGGAACAGTCCTTAATACAGTTTACAGGCGATTACGGACACAGTTACAGTAAGTTAGGACACCAAAGAGAATTTCTACTGACTCTGAAAAACACCAGAAGAAAGATGTGTAGGGTTCCTGCTCACCTGCGTGAACATGACATAGACCTGCTGCTGGGAGGCATGAGGACTGCAGATGTGTCCAGAGCAATAAACTGTAATGTCTGTAATGTGAGATGATTAAGACAGTGCTACAGGGAGACAGGAAGGACATCTGATCGTCCTTGCAGTGGAAAATTTACATGTAACTGTGTGTCCCTCCCAGACATAATCTAGAACTTGTGAATGCCTTGGTGGAAGAGTGGAGGAACATCTCACAGCAAGAACTGACCAATCTGGTGTAGTCCATGAGGATGAGATGCACTGGAGGACACCACATACTGATTGTTATTTTTAATATTGACACCCCCCCCCCTTCCTTTGTTCAGGGACTCATTATTCCATTTCTGTTCATGAAACGTCTGTGAAACTCGTTCAGGTGTTGAATGTTTTTATGTTAATACAAATATTTACACGTTAATAAATTTGCTGCAAATAAAAGCAGTTGTGAGAGGATGTTTCTTTTTTCCTGAGTTTATTACTGAAAACAAAGAGGATGCTTACAGTGGGGGAAAAAGTATTTGATCACCTGCCGATTTTGTACGTTTGCCCACTAACAAAGAAATGATCAGTCTATAATTTTAATGGTAGGTTTATTTGAACAGTGAGAGACAGAATAACAACAAAAAAATCCAGAAAAACGCATGTCAAAA
>JAFFST010042227.1:45816-60302 GCA_022414735.1 Noturus placidus | reverse complement strand
GATATTTTTAATACAGAGCTCCAGGAGATTCTCAAGGAAGCGCTGTCTGCTATCCAGCTTGACCTGCAGGCTGTGAAAACACAGCAGGTTAGTGATAAAGTTGCTACCGAGGCTGCCATATCAGCATTGAGGGGTATGGTTGTGGAAATGGAGCACGCGTTTACACATGATATAGCACACATGAAGTCTACCATCGAGTCTCTCACTGAGACCATGACTTACAGAATAAAAGTGAGGATTTGGAGACGAGGTCACGGCACAATAACGTTCGAATAATGGGAGTTCCAGAAGGTTCTGATACATGTTCAAATGCTGCAGTAGCGGCCTTGTTAAAAGAGGCGTTTGGTCTGGAGAAGGAGCCGGTTTTGGACCCACCGGACCCTTCAGCCGAAGCCCAAGACTGATGAACGCCCACGAGCTATTGTGTGCAGATTCCACTATCATAGTGAATATGTGGATATTTTACACCGTGCGAGAGAGCTCCAGCGGATTAAAGTGAGGAATTTGATTATTTCCGTTTTTCCTGATTATACACCTACGATAGCTCGGGCACGAGCTGCATTTAATGAGGTTCGGCTCAAATACATTTCATTAATTGAATTAGAAATACCAGTGTGCATTATTCATCTGGAATATCTCGATGATTCATGGAATTTTGGCCTTCAGCTCCAACGTTCGTACGGATCGATATTAAACATTATCTTTCACGTCCACAATCATTTCTTAGATATGACCCTCTGCTGTGAATTTCAAAAGTGCGCCAAAATTCATCCTTCAAACCACAGCTACGGAATCGTTGAGCGGTATTTCTGGGTATAGCCTGATGACTGATTTTGATTCTGGAAAATAAACGGGTATTGAAATGTTGAAGGCGAAGCATACAAGGCTGCTTTAATCAGAAAAACACAACATAGCCTTCATCTAAAGATGAAGCCTGCTCTGGCCTGAAGCGAAGAGATAGCTGTGAAGCCTGACTGCTACTCCATCAAAGAGCAAAAAAAAAATACTTTATAAAAGAGAGATAAATTACCTGTCAACATTTAATCAATATTCTTCTTACTCATATATATATATATATATATATATATATATATATATATATATATATATATATATATATATATATGGAACATGCTAGAACTTGGATCCTTAAAATTTATGTAGTCAGTAGAATAATCCTTCCTTGCCAAATCCTTAATTGTTCAATCTAAGAACTAATCTAAAATAAAGTGTATAAGGAAATAAGACCAATGACCGTCTCCAGAGTGCTAAAACAAGCAATCCATGAAGCACCTGGTTCCCTGGAAGGCATAAAACATATGTGAGCGAAAAGGTAACCAAAATCTGGCCATCCTGGTGTATTTCTTTTTTCACTTGTAAGCAGCATTTAGGCCGAGTGGTGTTTAAACTGTTTCCCTAAAGCAGGACAGGGATGCTCCAGGGGAACTCAGGGTACTAATTGCCAGTGATGTGTTCTTGGATCTGAGTGTAACATTACCTACACCATCATGTCAGTTTGGACTTGCCCTGATTAGCAACACATGCTAATTAGAGCGTAAATGTGCCTCAACTGTTCTCAACTGTTTGTGGGTTGTGTTATTTCCTCTCTTAAGTGATAAAGCTGTGACATCTGGATAAGGAAATGACAGAAATTAGTCATTGAAGTAGAAACCGCTTTGAAAAGACCAATTCTCAATAAAAAGTGCAATCAAAAGACGTTTGAACTATTGTACAGGAAAAACTGTGGAACTGCTCTTTTTCCATTGGCCAGCTATTTAGCGCCAAGGTTTTGGTAGGTCCACATTGGTACCAGATAGAGGGGCAAAGTTTGGATGGTTAGATGACCCAGCTAGCCCTGCAAGTCAAACAGTAGGTAATCTATTAATTAGCCCAAAGGCATTTTCCAGAGTTAAAGCAAAAATGGACTCGAGCTATTTTATTAGTTATTTTATGGTGCAAGGAAACCTTAGGCTTTCAACTAGTTGGAACTCGATCTAGGTTCCTGTATTTGTGGTGAAAAAATATCAAGACATTGCAATAGAGATTCATCTGTATTCAAATTTGATCCTGAACCAGTCAGTACAAGACTGCAAACCATGTCAAGGTTTCCTCGTCTTACATACTTGATTGATTGGTTTACTGCATGCTGATGTGAGCTGGTGAAGTTTCTCGGTTTTTCTGGAACAGAGACATGTCACAGATTGCAGGGTGGGATGAAATACACTTAAGCTGCTTAATAACTTCGCACCTTGCACTCAGAAAATAAGGCTGTAATCTGTACCACTGCTCGTCACTGGGATAGAACCTTTAAGAGGATGTCTTGTACCCTGAAGAGGATGTATGGTACCCTCAAGGTGGGGGAATTATATCCTCATGGGATATAAAGTAACCTCAAGGAACGAATGGTAACCCCAAGGGAATGTCTGGTACCTTTATGGTGGTGTCTTGTAACTTCAAGGGAAATGTATTGTACCCTCCATGAGATGTATTGTACAGTCAAGGTGGATGTATTTACCTTCAAAGATGTCTGATATCCTCAAGGGATGTCTTGTGTGGGAATGTCTTGCACAGGGTTGTCTGATATCTTCAAGAACATGCCTTTTAAGGGGATGTCCTGTATCCTCAAAGGAATCTCTTGCACCTTTCATATACAAGTCTTTTTACTTGGCTGGTGAAAGTAGTGCACCTTTAAAATTACCTTATGGACCACTGTTTTGAAGATAAACGTAATGGGACATCATGGCATTGCTACCTCACAGCTCCAGGGTCTCCAGGGTTCGATCCTGAGGTCAGGTTATTGACTCTGCTGAGTTTTGCATGTTCTCCCCATGTCCATCTGGGTTTCCCCCCACATCTAAAAAAAAACAGTAACTGGACTGCTCTCTAAGTTTGACTGAAGGCGCTTGAGACCCTGGAAATTCTTGGTGTAGGCTCTGAATCAAATTATGATCGTGACCAAGATGAAACCCTACTCAAGATGAATGAATGTTCTTTTGAAAACTACATATTAAAAAGGTACCAAGCATGCAGCCTTGAACAAGCAACAATGGTACAGATTAGTGCTTTTTTTCCCTCTCATAAAAAAAAAAAACAGATGAACAGAATTAATGTTTGGTACCAACTAAGCCTTCATTTGGGTGTGGCCAATCGCTACAGCTGGCTGGAGATCACAAGCAACTCGCTGTGTAACGACACTTGTTTATTTCGACTCGTGCTAATATTGGCGCTTGTAAGCTGAAGGTCAGCAAAGAATCTGTTTCTAGGGTGCAACACTAACATTGATTAGTGAAGGCTGTAAAAAGAAAATGGGTCATGTAAGAAAAAGAAACATTATTCACTTCTAGAAAGCCTTGAGAGCGTTGTTGTACAAGGCAATAAAATAAAACACAGAGCAAGAGGAGAGAAAAAAAATGGGGCGGGGGATTCAGTGGGCTGTAGCTGTTGAGTCACTGGGTATAAAAAAAACACCGTGATTCATTTGCAATCCCTGAGAAATCATTTATTCATTAGGGAATTGAATAATGAATGGGCAGACTAACTCTTTAATCCTACAATTCTCTCCCTTGCTTTTTCTTTCCACCTTCAGTCATTTCGCCTGTGCGTTGTTGTTCTGTTCACTGCCTCCACACCGTGTCTCTCTCTCTCTCTCTCTCTCTCTCTCTGTGCTTGGAGAAGCAGGTTAATGAGAATAATAAAATTGCACTCCATACTTCCATTCCGCTTCAACAAGCCTCATCAATTCACAAGCAGCCTGACAGGATAAGGAAAGACAAAATGGCATGAATTGAAAAAAAAATATTATTATTAATATTTTTTTAAATGTCAAAAGGGAACTCATGCACTAACTAAATAGCCCCGCTTAAGACACACGCCAGACTTCGGGCTGTTCGGAGTCAATCTGAAATTCGGTCATTAGGAACAGAAGGCAGTGACGACTCAGCGGCAGCCATGTTAATCCTCGTCACTTGGCTCCTCTCATTCCTATTCCTACCTACCATTACTAATGAGTACGGGGAGCTAATGAGGCCCAAACCCATCTGCCTGGGGGACCCACAGGCCTGCTCTCGGATTTTACTGCATCAGACATCATTAAAAACGAAATCAACTCTAAATTTGAATATCTGCGCCAAAGACGTGGACAACTGTGTTGGTGTTTCCTATTAACACAAGTGATTTGATCTAACGGCTGATTTATTATGTCCATAAACATTTATTTATTTATTATTTTTAACAGTCAAATCATGTGTTGGACTCGTTCTAGAAGATAAATATGATATGTATTGCTACAATTCAATATAGAATATTAAGGTACTTATATTAGTTTCAAATTATTATTATTATTATTTTTATTAGATTTTCAAATTCATTATTCAAATTAGCTTAGCCAGATAATCACTAAATCATGGTGTGTCTTGGGTGATTAAATTGTCCTTCTCAGTGCAAATCAGGATTCCCATCGCTGCGAGAGCTGCATGCGAGTGTGCTGTGTGTTCAATATGCTTTTGATTATGTTTTGACACGAGCCCTTGTTTTGACTTAAGTCCCGCCTCCACCCCTGATAATTACCTCACAGTGTTTTCACCTGTCCTCTGTTATGCCATGATTAGTTTGGTTATTTCTTCAGTGTTGTTTTGATTCCTCATTGCGAAGTCTTGCCAATTGTACTGTATGGTTTTGCACCGTCATCGAGGGTTTTATTTTTTTGTATCCTGATACTACTCACTATATTACAACTATAATCCTGCTTAATTAGAGATTGGGAAAAGTGGGACGACATAAGCGCTCCTCTTTCAGTCATGTTCAGTCATATCAGTCAAAAATATGTCTCATATCTCTCATTTCAGAATATATATCAGTGTACTCTAGTGATATAGAGTTGAGTGCAAACGTTGCACCCCAATGACCCCAAATCCCTCAAGACAGGGGTGCCTACAAGTTATTTGAGAATACTGTGTGTATTGCAGATCACAACAAGGAAGAAACAAACCTTTGCGCTGATTTTCTCACAATTGACACCGTACATTCACCGCTTCATGATTTTTGTTACAGCTATGAAACCCAACACACCAAATCGGACTTTTGAACTTGAAATGTTTTTAACGTCGTATTCATTTCGAAACCCTTTGCACTCTGTAAAAGGTGATCGCTCCAACTAACACAGTGATGGTCCATATTAAGCGTGGGTTGATCAAAAGAGTCGAACATAAAGCTCACATTCATACAGCACATGTTTTTCAGACACACAGTTCTCAGTTCAGGTCATCAGGTTCAAACTGTATTGTATAACGTGTTAAAGAGTATAGAGAAGAAACAGGAACGGTCACTTACTGGAGGTACAGTTAATCCTGAAACAGTCTGGATGGGGGAGAACACATGAGATGTAAATTCAGACTTCAAGGTTACAGCTGCACACATCCAAAAAGTACATAACCCACCACTCTGGGGACGACCACGCGGGCACTGGGTCCGTTCCCAATGCTCCCCTCCATGCCATCTTACTCACCTTTATATACGCTAGATTAATAATGTTAAAAATAAAGTGGGCAGGGATAATTCATCTGTACAGCAGAGTTCAAAGATAAAGTATTGGCTGCCCTTGAGATCTGAACTTACATACTGTAACTACATAAAATATGGAATTAGCCAAGGATTCGTTTTCTAGTTCCTCATTTTATCTCATTAAACATTATGGCATGGCATTTTTTTTTTCCAATAACAGAAGCATGTGTACCATGATTTACCAGAGATTAAAGTTTTACACCATATTTGAGCTTTCTACTAGCATGCTAGTCATTGAGATTAACTGCTAGCTAGCTAGATTTAGCATTCGAATTTCTTACTTTATTCCATCAGCGATTAGCCCGTAAGCTAACTCACTTCCCTAGCATCGTAGTGGCTGCACAGCTAGCATGCTAGTTAGGAATTAGCACTGTAAATACATGTACTTATTTCAGTTTTAATGAATACAGTGCTTGTTAGCTGCAGCTTTTTAGTGTGAGGAAAATCTGCAATAAAATTTAAGAATTGAGCACTGAGGTGAAAGAGCCATAATAATTTTGGTCATGTATGAACTAGCATTATGAATAAAAAGCTTATTTATATGCAGATTGCTAAAAAAAAAATACTACAAATACACTTCCTGTAATGTTCTTCATACACTTCATAGGGATTTCTTTCATGGACAGTTCATTATCTTTTTTTTTTTTTTTTAATATTGATTCCTTGTCCTTGGTACATGATAACACTGGTTCTGAAATTGGAAACGTGCTTTCTGGGAGCATTGAGTCATGACCCTGGTTTGGTTAAGCCACTTTAAAGGTTACTACAATCGGTTTATATCTATTTATTCCATTTTTGTCCTTAATAACCCAAGATAAGGAATCATTCCTGGACCATTCATTCCTCTCAAAGCTTGTGAGAGCGCGGCTGCGTTGTTACGATCAGTGTGTAGAAATGGATGCATGATGTGCTGCTCTCTCACAGCGGAGGACGGAGCATCAGGAATGATGCCTTGTGGGATACATTTAGATTCCAAACAGCACAAATCCTCAACAAGCGTTTTAGGAACCTTAAACTTCAACATACTGTTTGATTCTTGGAGAGAACGTTATACAGTGCATATGCATTAGCCCAGTGTTATTTAGTAGATTGTTTCCCAAAAATATCACAACAAAAATATCATAACTCTTCAATGGTTTCTATTTTAAAGATTGGTGAGTCAAACGTGTAACACTAAATTCACATTTAAAAATAAATAAATAAATAAATAAACAGATTTTGGGCTCATTTTGTGATGTCACAAAAGTCGATGAAGTGGTCACATCTGAGACAGTACTTTTTTTTTTTAGGTATGAGCTCAGTTTGTGATGTCACAAGACAGGCTGAACTTATCATGGCTGAGACCTTCTATACTGTATACTGTGAATTGTGGGCGTGGTTATGTAGGAGCAGTCGTATATGAGACACAGTACTTCAACATAAAACAGATTTGGAGGCTGGGCTATGAATGAACATTTTTGAGATGTCACAAACCGATCATCTCCGAGCTGTCGCACATCTATATATAACTGATTATTTTGGGCGGGGCTATGTATGAACTAAGTATGTGATGTCACAAAACTACGTGAACCAATCATATACAATAGTAGATATACAATAGTACTTCTACATAAAACTGCTTGGTGAGCAGAGGGTGGAGCTATGTGTTAGCTCTGTTGTGATGTGATAAAACTCCATGAACCTATCATTTCTGATATGCAAATGATTAGTGATATGTGTAAGGGTGTTTCTAATGAGCATATCATGACTATTCATAGTTCCAGACATTTTGAATAAAAGGTAGAGATGTTCTCAGGCCGTTTTTTTTTTTTTTTTTTTCGCTTCAAGGCATTAAAATTCCTTTTCTTTCGACATAAACTGCTAATACTTTTAACCCTTTAAACACAAACTATTTTTCATGTAGTCATCAGAAAGCGAAGTGTAGCCTGGTACTAGCCTGGTGTCCGAATTGCTCCTTACACTTTTATTCTACATTGAAGAATCGTATTAGTCCTGATGCTAGTTTTAAATGAAGCCTCATTTGGGACGTGTTTGTACACATTACTCCACATCAGACAGATTTGTCAGTCAATTTCCAATGCACTGTTAAGGGAATTAATATCATAAAACAATCAGGGAGGTGTTATCCAGGTGTTAGTGTTGTCAAGCGGTAATGATGTCGATGACTCTTTAAATACACTCGCGTTTGTAAGCTTTAATAGCGCTTCAAGAGTTAAACGGACATGTTTTGGGGGCGGGGCTGTGTATGAGCCCAATTTGTGATGTCACAAAACTCATTGAATGCTCATGCACTCCACAGGGATTTCCATCATCAACAATTCATTAACCATCTTAAATATTGACTTCGTGGTACGGTGTGTGCTAGAACCGGTTCTAAAAATTTTAATGTGCTTGTAGTAACTAAATATTGACCCACTCGTGCCTAAAACAATCTATATGATAGCAAATGTTGAGGGTTTTTTTTGTTTTAATTGAAAAAGTAGTGCTTCTCCTTAAGAACTTAATAATAATTCATATAATAATTCATCCTATTTGAACAGTTTTCTCATTTATCAGTATCCAGCAGAAAGGAGTTTTATCCACTCCCACATTTCCGGTATCCTACTGGGTTTAACGGATCAAGCAGAAATAGACAAATGAAAATGTGTGTGAAATAAGGTTGTGTTGTTGAGGATTGTGCTGCTCAGAATCTAGTCAATCCATTTCACCCCTCATTGGGACATCAACCTCCACGTGTCGTCAACCTCAGCAGAAAAGTGGTCACAAACGGCCAAAAATCCATCGTCAGCTCTCTCTCGTTCTCTCCCTCTCTGTCTCTCTGGGAATGCTCTGTTTTCAGGGATGTGCATGGGCTTTCGTGAAGTATTTCAATACAGAACCCGTCTGAATGACAGCCGGAGTGATAAAAATAATAGACTTTTAGATGGAAAACATTAAATCGATCAAAGAATGCATTGCAATGACATGAAACTCCAGAGTGCTTCATGGGCAAAACTCTTCCTTGACAACAGGAAAGCAATGAGGCCTGGCGCTCTCAAGGTAAAACACATCCATTTTGTTTCCGCAGTTAGGAATTCTGCCAAAACCCGGTAACGCGTTACATTAAGGTCCTCTTTACTGACGTTATTGAATGGACTGAGTGAGGAATAAAAGACTCAGGGGTGTGCTGTTCTAGGAAAATAATCAGTAAAGATGAGATAATGGAGGTGTGATGAAGGGAAGTTACTATTACCGCCCTGAAGTCGATTATTTTCGTATACCACCATGTCTGGTTTATTTCTTTTTATACCACAACAATTCTCCAACACATCGGATTCTTATTTATTTAAAGCTCAATTATAGCTTCATTTCGTTTAACGTCCACACAACAAGTCAGTTCGGCCTCTCTTTTTTGTTTGATATGTAAACTCCTGAAGATTCCCGACTGGTATTGGAGACTCCTTACATAAAATGGTAAGTAAAAAAACCTCGCTACATCAATGATTACACATTTTTACTTGTTAAAAATAATCACACCTGTTGATAACGTCCCTATGACCACACGTCCACGGGAACATTACATGTTTTCATAATGTATGTCGACTTATTTATATTTATAGCGATCGATTTTATAATGAAATTATTATTTCGAGTTTATGTTTGGTTCGTTTTAACTAATGCAGCAAAAAAAAAATAAAATGTTACCCAAGAGAACCTTAATGTAACGTGTTAACCATAAAAGCAACAATATATACTGTAAAATTTCCTTTCCAATGCTCCATTTTAAAGGTAAATCTTGTTTTATTATTATTATTATTATTATTGTTATTATTATTATTATTATTATTATTATTATTATTATTATTATTATTTCTCTTTATACCCCAAAAAATGAAACCACAGACTAAAGAAATGACAGGTTTTCAGTCTCCGTCTCACCCATACTATACATAGACAGAGAGGCCATGTGTTAATTGGGCTCTCAGGAGCGAACAGTCTGACCTTCCTGTCTGTAAAATGTAGTGAACTCGGGTATGCAAACGTCGGAATCACGAAGGATGCAAAGAGAAAGTCGCTCTGATTATTATGTTTTGAAGGCGAAGGAGGTGTGGTTGAAGGACAGGGTTTAGGGACGGATGGATGAATGGATGTATATTTTGGATGGAGAAGAGTTACAGAGCATTCTCTCTCGAGCTGTAGAGCTAGAACAGGGCTGACGTGCTTTTATGGCCGTGAGTGAAGAGTTGCAGACTTTTTGGCCATTGAAGCTCTTGAAACCATCTCTTCTATATTCTACATAGCAATGAAATAGAAAAAGAAAAGAAATGTGTGCTTGTATGTGTGTGTGTGTGTGTGTGTGTGTGTGTGTGTGTGTGTGTGTGTGTGTTTGTGTGTGTGTGAGAGAGAAAGGGAATATTGTATTTGGGTGTAAAAGTCTCAAAATCTGAAGCGTTGCCCAGAATCACAGTATTGTTGAACATGTTTATACAGTATCTCCGGATATAAACGTCGTTTGCTCATTTTGAAGATCCACTTTTTCAGATACATGTATTTTCGGCGCCCATAACATAACCATAACAACCGACATTCGTCCGGGTTCGGATTAGCCGCTAAAAGCTAATGGATTCCCATTAGCACCTGGACATACGCTGTATATCTCATCCTGTCTAACGCGGAATATTAAAACGGCGTGCATTAATGGCGGGCGAAGAAAGTCAAACGCCATGCAGACGATGTGTTGCGTGCGACGTCATCGAGACGCAATGTACATTTGTAATTTGAGCCATCTCTTCGGTACGTCTATCTATTGGCACAGTAGATGATATTTTGTTTTTTATCTAGAAGACGGTTGAAGATTAGTGGAGCACCCCCTTCTGATGGTTGTGGATATCTTCCTGTACGAGAACTGTTCTCAGTAATGTATAATTGTATGTCTGTTTATAAGGAATACGTTCTAAAAACGTTCTCACAGCCTTCTTAAGTGTTCGCATTAGAAGTCCAGACGATTATCTAAAATAAAATCTGCATTAATAATAAGCGAGAACTACATTTTCGAGAACATTTCTCATTATCTGAGAGGCACCTGGTGAAATAAGCTCGGAAATAATGGGTTTACATTTACATTTATTCATTTAGCAGACGCTTTTATCCAAAGCGACTTACAAATGAGACACACTCACACACCAATGGGAGCAGAGCTGCATGCAAGGTGCTAGCTTGCCATCGGGGGCAACTTAGGGTTCAGTGTCTTGCCCAAGGACACTTCGGCATGGGATCACCCGGGCCGGGATTCCAACCACCAACCCTACGATTAGTGGACAACCCGCTCTACCGACTGAGCCACAGCCGCCGGTTTAGTTCAGAAATTGCACGGACAGGTTTATAGACAATTTTAATACTTGCCCTTCCATCACGTTAACTTGCACATAATCTCAAAGTAACTTTCAGGCCGTAGGCGCCACATGAATCTACTCGTATTGGTAAAATGGACGGCTGTGTCTCAGTCGGTAGAGCGGGTTGTCCACTAATCCACTAATCGTAGGGTTGGCGGTTCGAATCCCGGCCCGGGTGATCCCATGCCGAAGTGTCCTTGGGCAAGACACTGAACCCTAAGTTGCCCCCGATGGCAAGCTAGCACCTTGCATGCAGCTCTGCTACCATTGGTGTGTGAGTGTGTCTCATTTGTAAGTCGCTTTGGATAAAAGTGTCTGATAAATGAATAAATGTAAATGTAAAAACACCCCAAATGATGTCGTCTTTTCATGCATTGTTTTGTGGGTGTTAAGAAGTTTGTACACTTTTAACACCCACAGATTTTCACGATAATAAGGTCCCTAGTTTGCTACGTACATTTTTCATGAATAACACTCTCCGCTCTGAAGCCACTGATGTTGTCGGACTAATATTCATACATTCTGTCCAATTAGTTTCCAAATGAAAAATGAAAACAGATCTGAACGCTGTGGTCGGCGATTAAGGTGAGGGTTCTGAGCTTGGGCATGCAAAACAACTTCAAATTATATGCATGTCTATATGCAACATTGTAGTTGAATCATAAGCTTTTGGGACATGCAGATAATTAATTAACAATGCAGATTCGCCTGACATTTGACCAATACATGATCGACGCTGCAATCCCAGCAGGCACTGCTGCTATAATTCCCCCAACTGGACTCGTAATCCTTTGATCAGCAAGTGGAGGAAGAATCTGGCATTCACATTTCTCCACACGGGATCAAAGATTAGGATTTTTTTTTTTTTTTTTTAGGCTGAATTACAAAATGTTGATTAGCATAATAATAATTATTATTCATTGCATTAGAGGATTGGCTGTGAGTACAGGGAGGAAAAGATTGACTGTCTATGTTGGTTACTCAGGTCTGATTTAGAGATTGGATCTATGCAGCGGAAAAAAAAAAAAATCAGAGAGGCGTATTTGGCCTTCATGAGGTCCTTTTCTAGTTAAATGCTACCCACATGCCCATCTGCTTCTGGGCAGCTCACTAGATTTTGAGACAAATGTCCAAAGTGTTTAGTAATGTGTTTGGTCATTAGATGATTTGGCTGGAGTTGTAGACTTTATAGAGAAGTGTGGATGGACAGCGTAGGCGGCGATACCTAGGTTAATAGTCAGGCGGACTCTTCCGGTCTCCAGCTCTAGTCGTAGCGTGTCGGCAGAGTCTCGGGACGTGGTGGCCATCAGGATTCCATAAGCCCTTTGCGACCGGAACCGGAGCGTGACATCCTCGGCCTCGGTGTGCATAGCCACCGGGAGTTGGATCTTCATGAACTTACTTCCATCATAGCTTAGGATGGTTGCGTCTGTGGACGAACGGCACAGATTAGCAGAGAGTCTTATATAAAGCTGATTTGGTTCATTCATGCAATTCAGCTCTTTTAGCTAGACAACTTTTTGTTTATCAAAGTATTCCTATTGATACATTTCGAAATCTTTTCTAATGAGGTCCGTTAGATGATTGTGCTAAAGGTGTTCACTCAACGAGAGTACTCAGAGAGTGCTCGAAAATTCATCCTATATTGTTCCAGTCATTCACTCAACCAGACACACAATCCCTGAATACAGAAAACCACGCGCTCTAGATAGAGCTAGTATTATCTAATATGCGACGAGCACTTGAGACAAATTCAATCCCATCATCTTACCCATCTTTAATTCCGTGGAAGTCAATAATATGAAAATTAACGTGGCTAACAAAACTGTTATTAAACCAAGAGCAATGGCAGCTGAAAGCTGTTTTTAATTTACTTTCCTCTGTCCGCATGTCCCGGTGCAATGATTACCTGGAAGTTTTTGCATGACTTTATTAGTACTTAGTTCTGACATAACCCCCCCCCCTCCCCCCACCACCAATATGTCTACTGGAGTGAAAAGAAAACAAAGCGTTCCTCATGTAGTGTTGAAAAGCAATATGCGACATGACGAGACAAATGCAAATTGGATAACTGCACAGAGCTGTCTGACGCCGTCCGGGTAGCAACAGCCCGTGATGTAACGGGCTTCAAATAACTTCCCACAAATACAGGAACATGACAAACGTATGTGCGACATTATGTCTAAACAGCTTGGTATGGCTCAGAGGCATCATCTATAATTCAGAATCAAGTTCTGCTTATGTGCTAACTCTTGTGCTACATCGAAGGCAACAAGCTATCTAGCCCAGGAACCAGGAACGCTGCGAGATCCAGATAAAGTCCAGGAAGAGCATTTCAAACACCACTGCTACAGCAGGAATGAGAACAACTACACGACTCCACGCGCCATGTTTTACATAACGATCTCGACTCGCCTTTATGTGTCGTATTTTCAGGTGCCACGTTCGCAGCACATGCTGACATCGAGAAGAGTGTCGATGTCTTGTGTAGACTTAATAAGGGCCACGTAGGGGTTACGCTGACTGATTCAGAGAATAATTAACGTCGGCTTGAATTTCTCCGCTTTGTTCACGTACCAACGAATGACTCACAGATCGAAATAACTGCACTAGTGAGAACGCTAATAAGAATAAGAAGTCTGGGGTAGGACAGTAGGAGCTGCGGTACAGGATGTTCTCCAAGCTCAAATCACAGACCCTGGACCCTGCTACTCATTTATTATCATTATTATTATAATAATTATAATATTATTATATAATAACTGTGTACACTACGTAATGTATGTAAGCCACTAAACCTTTATTAAAAAAAAAAAACAAAAAAAAAAAAAAACTCATTAATTAATTAATTCAGTAATAGTCTTATTTATGTGTTTAATATTGGCCTAAAGTGTCATTCCATATTTTCTTGGAAAACATACATTTCAGCTTGGGACATAAAACTGTCAGTGGACCCGGACCTCACTCACAGGTTTCCTTATTATTATTATTATTATTATTATTATTATTATTATTAATAATAAATTTGTTTTACAGCAATCCATTTATTTTGACTGTTCTCGAAGAAATGACATCGGTACACAATTATCAAATATTATTTTATTTTTAAAAATGATCTGTCAATATACGACATAATTCCGATTTTAATAATAATTAATCAATTTGTATAGTGCTTTTTACAAAGCAGCTTTACAGAAATATCATTTTTACATTTACATTTACAAGCGACTTACAAATGAGACACACTCACACACCAATGGTAGCAGAGCTGCATGCAAGGTGCTAGCTTGCCATTGGGGGCAACTTAGGGTTCAGTGTCTTGCCCAAGGACACTTCGGCATGGGATCACCCGGGCCGGGATTCCAACCGCCAACCCTACGATTAGTGGATTAGTGGAGAACCCGCTCTACCGACTGAGACACAGCCGCCCTATTTTATCTGTAGACGCTGTTTTCTGTTTTCCCAGAACAACACAAAACCTATGCTTGGGAAAGTTGGGAAAACTTCAAGAAAAGGTCAAGCTACTGTACTTAATCAAATATAGTAACAACTACC
>JAFFST010042226.1:0-12701 GCA_022414735.1 Noturus placidus | reverse complement strand
GGATTGAAGGATGGATGGATGGACTAATGAAAGGATGGATGGATTGAAGGATGGATGAAAGGATGGATGGATTGATTGAAGGATGGATGAAAGAATGGATGGATTGATGAAAGGATGGATGGATTGAAGGATGGATGAAAGGATGGATGGATTGAAGGATGGATGAAAAGATGGATGGATTGAAGGATGGATGAAAGGATGGATGGGTTGATGAAAGGATGGATTGAAGGATGGATGAAAGGATGGATGGATTGATGAAGGATGGATGAAAGGATGGATGGATTGAAGGATGGATTGAAGGATGGGTGAAAGGATGGATGGATTGAAGGATGGATTGAAGGATTGATGAAAGGATGGATGGGTTGATGAAATGATGGATGGATTGAAGGATGGATGAAAGGATGGATGGATTGATGAAAGGATGGATGGATTGAAGGATGGATGAAAGGATGGATGGATTGATGAAAGGATGGATGGATTGAAGGATGGATGAAAGTATGGATGGATTGAAGGATGGATTGAAGGATGGATGAAAGGATGGATGGGTTGATGAAAGGATGGATGGATTGAAGGATGGATGAAAGGATGGATGGATTGAAGGATGGATGAAAGGATGGATGGATTGAAGGATGGATTGAAGGATGGGTGAAAGGATGGATGGATTGAAGGATGGATTTAAGGATTGATGAAAGGATGGATGGATTGAAGGATGGATTGAAGGATTGATGAAAGGATGGATGGATTGATGAAAGGATGGATGGATGGACTAATGAAAGGATGGATGGATTGAAGGATGGATTGAAGGATGGATGAAAGGATGGATGGGTTGATGAAATGATGGATGGATTGAAGGATGGATGAAAGGATGGATGGATTGAGGGATGGATGAAAGGATGGATGGATTGAAGGATGGATTGAAGGATTGATGAAAGGATGGATGGATTGATGAAAGGATGGATGGATGGACTAATGAAAGGATGGATGGATTGAAGTATGGATGAAAGGATGGATGGATTGATGAAATGATGGATGGATTGAAGGATGGATGAAAGGATGGATGGATTGAAGGATGGATGAAAGGATGGATGGATTGATAAAAGGATGGATTGATGGAAGGATGGATGGATGGACTAATGAAAGGATGGATGGATTGAAGGATGGATTGAAGGATGGATGAAAGGATGGATGGATTGAAGGATGGATGAAAGGATGGATGGATTGAAGGATGGATATAAGGATGGATGAAAGATGGATGGATTGAAGGATGGATGAAAGGATGGATGGATTGAAGGATGGATGAAAGGATGGATGGATTGAAGGATGGATTGAAGGATGGGTGAAAGGATGGATGGATTGAAGGATGGATGAAAGAATGGATGGATTGATGAAAGGATGGATGGATTGAAGGATGGATGAAAGGATGGATGGATTGAAGGATGGATGAAAGGATGGATGGATTGAAGGATGGATATAAGGATGGATGAAAGGATGGAGGGATTAAAGGATGGATGAAAGGATGGATGAAAGGATGGATGGATTGAAGGATGGATGAAAGGATGGATGGATTGAAGGATGGATTGAAGGATGGATGAAAGGATGGATGGGTTGATGAAATGATGGATGGATTGAAGGATTGATGAAAGGATGGATGGATTGATGAAAGGATGGATGGATGGACTAATGAAAGGATGGATGGGTTGATGAAATGATGGATGGATTGAAGGATGGATGAAAGGATGGATGGATTGATGAAGGATGGATGAAAGGATGGATGGGTTGAAGGATGGATGGATGGACTAATGAAAGGATGGATGGATTGAAGGATGGTTGAAAGGATGGATGGATTGATGAAGGATGGATGAAAGGATGGATGGATTGATGAAGGATGGATGAAAGGATGGATGGGTTGAAGGATGGATTGAAGGATGGATGAAAGGATGGATGGGTTGAAGGATGGATTGAAGGATGGATGAAAGGATGGATGGATTAAAGGATGGATTGAAGGATGGATTAAAGGATGGATGGATGGATGGATTAAAGGATGGATGGATGGATGGATTAAAGGATGGATGGATGGATAGGTAGTTTGGTTGATAGATAAACATTTAGTATAAAGTTTCTATATATTAACAGATTATAGTGTAAGGAAAGATTAATTTAAGGTGGATCGATTCATACCCTCTAGATTGTTGATCTCAGACTGATTATTGACCAGAAACTTTATCGTATTATCAGAACTGTTCAATTATCAGATCGGACGGGGAAATCAGATCGTCTTTCTGATCAGGTGTACACATTTTTTAATTCATATACACGTTTGTGTCATTGGCTAACATTCATCTTCATTATAGGCAAATTCAGTCTGGCTAGTCATGATCATTATTTCTCATCTCATCATTATCTAAAAGAAAGTAATGCCAACGTCAGCGTCTTCACTGATTAAAGTAAAAGGCGTTGTGATCGCTCTTCTGTGATTCTTCTTTTTTTTTTTTTTGCAGCGTATGACATTTTAAAGAGACTGGCTGAAATCTTATATAACTGTCATAATCCGAAACAGCTCTGTGTCCTGACCTCATTAATACACACACTGTGGACCAAACTCTGTCCATTAGAGCAGATTAGTGAGGATAAAATCAGAAACGTGCCACATGGCCTGAACTAGCGAGCCTGTAGCACTGAAGCATTCTGGGAAACTTTCTAAGAAGATTCTGAGAAGAGCACAGAATTCACACGGTGCTCAGAGATAGCTGCTCATGGGTAGGCTCTGTTTGTTTGTGTGTGTGTGTGTGTGTGTGTGTGTGTGTGTGTGTGTGTGTCTGAGTGTAGGAGAGAGGGTTAAACACAAAGTAATATTTTATGTGTTGTACTCGCCGTTGTTATCAACGTTTCACAGCAGACGTGCGAGGAGTGTGTTTGGAGATAAAGCTCTTTGGCTTCTCCATCCATACGAAAAAAGCGTGGGAGCTGAGTGTGCAAGCCCTCGTCCTATCCATCTGATCCATCAAGATCCATGCAGCGATAAAGCTGAAAAACACCATGCAGCCGTGATGATGTAACACACACACACACACACACACACACACACACACATTTATAATACCCATTAGTGCTTATAAAGTGTATTCACCGACTGTGGCTCATACATGAATAAAAACAAGCAAACCCTGAGATGATGGACAAACAAACAGAAGGTGATGCAGGTCCACTATCAGGAGGAACCATCGGCTTTAGCAGACATTTCAGATTTCAGGTTCGATTCTGCCTCGTATTTTTAATGCAAATAATCAATGCTGCTGGGATGTAACTGAAAACGTAGTCTTTTATTTAAGTGGTGCTCGGTTTTCATGCTCTCAAAGAGAGAGAGAAAGAGAGAGAGAGAGAGAGAGAGAGAGAGAGAGAGAGATACAGTGTGTGAGGGGAGAGAGAGAGAGAGAGAGAGAGAGAGAGAGAGAGAGAGAGAGAGAGAGATACAGTGTGTGAGGGGAGAGAGAGAGACAGAGAGAGAGAGAGAGAGAGAGAGAGAGAGAGAGAGAGAGAGAGAGAGAGAGAAAGAGAGAGAGAGAGAGAAAGAGGGAAAGTTGAGATGTTGATTTTGTGGAGATTTTGAGTAGTTTGTGTGTGTGGTGTGTGTGTGTGTGTGTGTGTGTGTGTGTGTGTGTGTGTGTGTGTGTGTGTGTGTGTGTGTGTGTGTGTGTGTGTGTGTGTGTGTGTGTGTAGAGAGAAGCTGTATTACAATGCATGGTGTATGAGTGTGTGGGAGGATGTTTCTGTGTGCATGGAAGCTTTGTATGCATGTGTGATTGAAAGAGAAAAAGAAAAAGATTTTGTGTGTGTGTGTGTGTGTGTGTGTGTGGTGAGGTGCAGGTGACAGTGACCTCACTGTAATGCTAATGCCACTTAGAGCAGAAAAGCTTCCCGCAGCTGCAACACAACAAGCTGCCTCATTATACTCACCATCAAAAGGTTGGAGAGAGACAGACAGAGAGACAGAGACAGAGAAAGGAAGAGCAAGAGGAGAGGGAGACAAAGAGAAAGAGAGAGAGAGAGAGACAGAGAGAAACAGAGACAAACACACACAGCGGGAGAGAAAACAGAAAGGTCGAGACTGATAGGAAAAGACAAAGACAAGGAGAGAGAAGAGAGAAAGAGGAAGTGCAAAAGGAGAGACAGAGATACATGCAGAGATGGAAAGAGACGGAGAGACACAGAGAGCGACAGAGAGAGAGATAAAGACAGAGCTGAGATGAGGCAGAGGTCACTGAGATATGCAGAAAGATGCAGTGCAAGCAAAGGAGCAAGAAAGAGAGAGAGATACAGTGTGTGAGGGGAGAGAGAGAGAGACTGAGAGAGAGAGAAAGAGAGAGAGAGAGAGATAAAGAGAGCAAGAGAGAGAGAGAGACAGAGAGAGAGAGAGAGAGAGAGAGAGAAAGAGAGCAAGAGAGAGAGAGATAGAGAGAGATACAGTGTGTGAGGGGAGAGAGAGACAGAGAGAGAAAGAGAGCAAGAGAGAGACAGAGAGAGAGAGAAAGAGAGCAAGAGAGAAAGAGAGACAGAGAGAGAGAGAGAGAAAGAGAGCAAGATAGAGAGATAGAGAGAGAGATACAGTGTGTGAGGGGAGAGAGAGAGACAGAGAGAGAGAGAAAGAGAGCAAGAGAGAGAGAGAAAGACAGCAAGAGAGAGACAGAGAGAGAGAGAGAGAGAGAAAGAGCAAGAGAGAGAGAGATAGAGAGAGAGAGATACAGTGTGTGAGGGGAGAGAGAGAGACAGAGAGAGAGAGAAAGAGAGAAAGAGAGAGAGAGACAGAGAGAAAGAGAGAAAGCGAGAGAGAGACAGAGAGAGATAGAAAGCGAGAGAGAGATAGAGAGAGAGATACAGTGTGTGAGGGGAGAGAGAGAGACAGAGAGAGAGAGAGAAAGAGAGAGAGAGAAAGAGAGAAAGAGAGAGAGACAGAGAGAGAGATACAGTGTGTGAGGGGAGAGAGAGAGACAGAGAGAGAGAGAGAGAGAGACAGAGAGAGAGAGAGAAAGAGAGAAAGAGAGAGAGAGACAGAGAGAGAAAGAGACAGAGAGAAAGAGAGAAAGCAAGAGAGAGAGAAAGAGAGAGATAGAAAGCGAGAGAGTGTGCCATGAATAATTCTCAGTGATCAAACTCCCACTCTCTCAATTCTGTAACGACTCATCCATGCAAGTCAAATATTGAACCAAAGGATTATGAGTGTAGAATTAAGCTGAAAAAATGTGACATGCCTTTCGGCTTATGGCACGAGTATAAAAAATTAAAAATAAATAAATAAGCGTTGCAGGTTAATAGGTCCTGATGCTCATCTCTGGACTGTGAGGCTGTCACAATTCCAACATTTTATATACCAAGTTGCTAAACTTGACTTATGATGGACTCGCGTCCCATCCAGAGGGAATTCTCATAAGAGACACAGCAATATTTTAAAACGAAGATATTTTAACGATATTCGGTACATATATCATATCGAGTCGAAAGGGTGAAAATGTATGATTTGTATATTTTGTGTACAGTATATTTTGAAATATTTCCATCTATATAATCATGGGATCATTCATGGGAAAGAAGTTAACCATTTAAAAATAATAATAATAATAATAATAATAATAATAATTTTTGTGTTTAGGGGACTTTGTATACACATGACTACTTTATCTGTTATTTCATCAACAGGTCTGGCCTGTGATTAGTCAAGCCCAGCGTCCCCGGTGCTGGACAATGGAGGAATCCATGATTGGGACCTGCACTGTGTAGACCTGAACTCCAAACATGGAGGCATATGGATTCCCTCAGACCCCCAACCTCAACGAAACACAAGCCAACCACTCACTGGAACATGGTACGTCTGGGCACCCTACTCCCAGCATGCAGCTGGGCACCATGTCCAACCCACAGTCCCGTCTTCGTGATGCCGTGGGTCTGGCGGCCATGGTGACGCTGAACGCCGTGGCTCTGTTGGCGAACCTGGCCGTACTGATTGTGGTGCTGAAGGCAGCACACCTGAGGAAGTACAGCTTTGTGTGGCACCTATGCGGCGTGGATGTGCTGTGCGCAGCACTCCTCATGCCCCTTGCCATCGTGTGCGGATCACCAATCTTTGCTGGGGTCATCTTCACGCCACTCGAGTGCCGCCTGTACGTCTTCCTCAACGCTTTTCTGATCTCCGCATCCATATTCACAGTGACAGCGATCAGCGTAGAGCGCTACTACTACATTGTGCACCCGATGCGCTACGAGGCCAAAATGACACCCCGCATTGCTGCTGCGGTTATGGGGTTGGTCTGGTTGGCGTCTGCTGTCCTCGGATTGGCCACTGTGTTTGGGTGGCCCAGTTATCGCCACCACAGCGCCATTGCTGCAGCTCACTGCTCACTTCACTGGAGCCACAGCGGGCACCGGCGTGTTTTCTCCATCATCTTCTGCGTGCTTTGCTTTTGCGTCCCCGCTGCCATCATCCTAGCCGTGTATGCCAACGTCTACAAGGTGGCGCACATGGCCGCCCGACACAGGGGTCCTCTGCCTAGCTGGGTGCCTGCAACACCTCGTCCAAAACACCGCTCTGACTCCGTCAACAGCCAAACCACCATCATCACCAGCAGCTCAAGTGCCAGGAGAGGGACAGGGACGCATGCACCTCGCAGGCCACGCCGGACACTAGTGGGCGGTAAAGCAGCACTCACACTGGCCGTCATCGTGGGCCAGTTTGTCCTCTGTTGGCTGCCATACTTTGCCTTCCATCTGCACTTGTCCCTGGGCGTCGCGCACAGCTCGGCTGACGAGGCTGAAGGCCCTGTCACGTGGCTGGCGTATTCTTCATTCGCTGCGAACCCGTTTTTCTACGGCCTGCTGAACCGCCAGATCCGCGAGGAGGTGTGTAAGACAATGTGCTGCTGCTGTCGCTCTCCCAGCAGACCCGCGAGACCCCCGGCGTCCGGCCACAATGCCTCGGCACATGAAGACTTCCTGCACTTCCTGAAGCGCAGCAGCTCACTGGAAGCCACACGCAGCAGTTACAACACTGCAACTCCCAGAAATACACTGGACCAAACCGGGTTCAGGATACCAGGACAGATCCCTGAGGAACTCACCTAGGCTGCTGTTCAGGAACTTTCAAGTTGGATCCAAATCTGGAATGTCCAAATGAGCTCCAGATCCTGAACATTCAAATCGGTTCGACACCTGGAACGTTCAAATCGAATCCAAGTCTGGAACATTTAAATGTAGAACTAAATCTAGAACATTTCAAACGGATCCAAATCTGGAATGTTTCCAACTGGATCCAAATTCAAAACATTCAAATTGTATCCATACCTGGAATTTTCAAATTGAACCCATATCTGGTTGATTCAAAACGGCTCCAATTCTGTTATGCTAAAAATTGGATCCCAATCTGGAAACGTCATGTCCAATCCAAATCTAGAACCTTCAAACGGATCCAAATCTGGAAGATTGATATCAGACCAAATCAGTGTTCAAATCTGCAATGTTCAAATCAGATATAAAAAGGGAAAGGGGGGGGGGGGTCATTTCTGCTATTTTAGCAATTGATCAGACGACAAAAGCAGGTCTAATCAAACAAATCAGAAAAATCACTAAAGGACAATTCAAATCTCTTTTGGTTCTGCTGTGTCATGCTTGCAGCATGTGAAAGTGTAGTGATGTAATCAAGGCCACACACACACACACACACACACACCTCAGTACACTCACTTTTCTACTGGGTTCTTTATGTATACTGAATTTTAACATGGACTACACCACTGGTGATTATTATTATTATTATTATTATTATTATTATTATTATTAATTTTATTTTTTTTTAATAATAGAGAAGGTCAGTTTTTAGCACATGATCAGAAATGACCAGATTTCTGGTCCATTTCTAAAGTAAAATGTTCCAGTGACTTGACTTTGATTCCTACTCAGACATGTGAAAATAAACTCTGATCCTGACGTCGGGTTTTCTGAAGTCCACCTCAGAT
The DNA here is from genome assembly GCA_022414735.1 of Noturus placidus. Classification (NCBI taxonomy): domain Eukaryota; kingdom Metazoa; phylum Chordata; class Actinopteri; order Siluriformes; family Ictaluridae; genus Noturus; species Noturus placidus. The sequence continues at coordinate 4,701 of JAFFST010042226.1, read as the reverse complement.
ACTCAGGGCTGTTCGACGTGAGATTTTCTTACATGTACGCCACGTGTTTTATTCAGAGCACGGAGGATTTTCATCGCGGTCCGTAACATGTCTTCATTCATTTGCCTTAAAATACAACATGACACTTTAAAGTCATCTATTTTGTTCATGATATTAACGAAGCTCCTGTATTTTGGTACCAGTGTCTGTCGAGCCGTTTCACGCAGCCGCACAATACTAAAGACTCTTTACGATACTAGATACGGTGTTGTTTAAATATTGTTTAAGAATATATTTTAACAATGGTTTTCGGTCATTTGTGTTGCGAGTAGTTTCATGTGCAAAATGATATTTATTTGGAACGATATTTATTCAAGTTGTCCTGAACGCCGTCTTTCTGTTTTTTATTTCTGTTCATTGTTCACCACGTGGCTGTTTCCGAGATGTTTCTAAGATCTCCTGTCTCCGTGCTGAATTAAAAGTAAATAAATAAATAAATAAATAAAACCCACCCGTCACCCTGTCACGTGCGCTGTGTTATACAACATATCTTTGTTTAGAAAAAAAAAATGTTTTTTTTCCTCCAGGTTCTCCGGTTTCCTCCCCCAGTCCAAAGACATGCATAGTACGCTGATGGGCGTGTCTAAAGTGTCCGTAGTGTATGAATGTGTGTGTGAGTGTGTATGTGATTGTACCCTGTGAAGGACTGGCACTCTGTCCAGGGTGTACCCCGCCTTGTGCTCGATGCTCCCTGGGATAGGCTCCAGGTTCCCCTTGACCCTGATAAAGGAGTAAGCGCTAGAAGATGGATGGATGGTTTAACAGCTTTGGCGAACGCCTCTGCTGGGTAATGTGTCTCCTAGTCAAAATCCAGAGGATAAAGAAAGGCCTTACTTATCACATTATAGCACAAAAAGCATAAGTAATGACCTTATAAATGTCTGTTGCATTTAATACTCCATAACAACCCAGGACGATGGCGCATTACGAAGTGCAGCGTTCTTTTTTTTGTGTGTGCAAACAATGCTATAATATGATACCAAGTGCACAAGGGATATAAATAAGTGCACACAAGACCGCTAATTTAGACTTTGCAGAGCTAAATGTCCCAACTTCCTCTCACTATTACTGTAAAGTCCTTGTATAATACACGTAAGTTTAATCCCATCCCAAAAATGTTTCATTTCTAAGGCTACAAAAATTTTATAGAATGATCCATCAATGCATCTCCAGCATATATTGAAATAATGAAATAATACATTTAAAAAAAATTATGATTGTTTCAAAGGGATACTAATGACACATGATTTGGATAGTTTTGTGTCTGGGAAAAAAATTTGGGATTAAACAGGTTAACATAAAGAATACTTCCTTTGGCACGCACATATCAATGGCATATCATGATTAAAAGACGTCAGTAAAACCTCAGAACTGATATATTATTGCAATACGGAGGAAATGGCACACTTCTTATTAAAATCAGCACTGGAACAGCTGGAGAAGCAGCAGGACTACATGTTACAGCTGCGTAAACATGAAACACACAAACACACACACACACACACACACACACACACACACACACACAGAGCTACGGTGACACACTTCTACATAATACCCTGCTTTAAGACGTATAAAAAACTTTGTGAATACTGTTTCTGTTTTGTTCGTTAGGTTTCTGCTCCTTTTTAATGCAAAAAGTTATACATGACATGTTCATCAGCATGACTGTCACACACACACACACACACACACACACACACACACAGCCATCTGCCACAGAGACTTCGAGTCCATTAGTGCTTTCCTATACCACAGAAAGTAAATTAAGCCCACAAGCACAAAGCACTGTGTGTGAGTGTGCGTGTGTGTGTGTGTGTGTGTGTGTGTATGAAAATAAAGAGCAAGAAAAGCAAAAGAACCAAGATTCACACACACGCACACACACACGCTATACACTGCATATGTCAGTTTCAACACAAACACAGCCTGTGACGTCATGTGTTTAATTTCAGTACCTATGCATGAAATACAAATCAGAAGATTTTTAATTGAATAATCCGTTTGATTCAGTAGCTATCAGGACTCACAAAGTGTTTACGAGATAAGGACACACACAAAAAACCCCACAATATTTCTGTATTTCAATCTCATTTCTCTTCAACTGGTTGTGTGGCTATAAATACACACTTAAGTATGATGTGTGAACAGAACAAATCTTCCTGAGCACTCAAAGAGGGTTTCTTTCCACATTATCCCGTCGCCGCACGACGCCCCGGCCTGCGTTTCCGTAGCGGATTGAAACGGTGCAGTGTTTCTCTGAAAGACGTCATGGCTGACTTCATTAGTGCCGATCGCACACACGAGCACGTCGTTATGACTAACGTGTTCTGTCGAGACAACAAGTCACACGTTAGATGACCGAGACGACGTGCTCGTGTTAAACAAAGCGGCTTAAATACACTTCCTGAGTGATTACATCTCATAACTAAACAAATGTAATCATCTCCTTTCTTCTGTGAATTCTGGATTCTGATTGGTCAAATAGTGTGGATTCATTTTCAAGCCACGGGTTTATATGAACGCGCTCAGTCTAATATGTTTTTTTTTTTTTTTTAAATGCGTACCATGCATCGCATCGTACTCGTTAAAGTTTTCCGTAAGGAGAAACGTGTTTACTTAACATTTATGGAAGGAGTCTCCAGTGTCAGTGTAACAGTCAGAGGTTTAAGGTTTCCGACATCTTCAGGACAGAAGATTTTAAGGTTTCTCAGGAACATGAAAAGATGTGTTTTTGTAACAACAATGTAAAAAAAAAACTTGAATCATGGGAAACTGCTGTAGTATAAGACGCATCTATATAAAACACTCTCCCGATCGTTTTTATTCGATACGCCTACCCACAATGTCGACCGTAAATATTTTACTTTGTAGAACATCGACTTCACATTGTTTTTTTATAAATGCGCGAGAATAATAAAACGCAAAGATGCTAGTCTTTGTGTTTACAGTGCGTAATGTTCACGATGGCGACTCTGAGGCGACTTTTTTAACTGCCATTATGAAACACTGACAGGTCACCAACAATCTCAAACCCATTCATCACCTCGTTGACTGCGTAATGGATTCCGGCGGCGTACAGAGTCGCAGTATCAACGCAGGCTGGGTTTGTGCTGAAGGCACTTTGCAGCTCTAATAATGAATCGTTAGACATTTGATTTGTGTTTCAGTGTGTATACTGGGGTTTTTTTTTTCATTGCAGACATTTCTAAGCGAACCTGGCGAATCTACAGACGGGCCTGTAAGTATTTGGATGGTGAACGATTTTTTCTGAATTTTCCCTCAGTACACCACCACGTTGGATTTGAAATGAAGCAATCGAGATGTGATTGAAGTGTAGAATTTCAGCTTGAATTCATACTGCATTAACAGTTTAGGAATTACAGCCAGAGTCCATCCATTTTCACAGGCTCAATAGTAATTGGACAAACTAACATAATCATAAATATGAGGATTATTTTTAATACTTGGATGCAAATCCTGAAATATGGAACCCATGGATATCACCAAATACTGAGTTTCCTCCCTTGAGATGCTTTTTTAGGGGTCTAATCTGACCCCTTTTCTGTTCTTGAGAGTTCCCAGTGGTTTTCATCTTGAGGTAAACTTTATTTAAATAAACGTCTTTATTTACATTCATAATGACACGCCTACATACTCCCGAGCGTTCTTGACTCGGCTAGATGTTGTGAAGGGGCTTTTCTTCAACAAGAAAAGAACTCTGCATACGTCCACTTCAGTTGTCTTCAGTGGTCTTCCAGACCTTAATTTCCATGACTTAACTTTTCATGAAGTAATGAGGAAACAGGCCAAACCTGGCCAGGAAACTGCTCATCAGTCAATTGTCCAATTACGTTTGAGTCTGTGAAAATGGAGGGACTCCGGTTAAACAGGTAGCTTATAAATAACAGTGTTAAAATGAGCTGTAATGCCCAGCTCTAACTGCAAACAGCTCTTCTGAAGCTCAGCAGAAGCCAAAGGTGGTGCTGTTGAGCCTCTATCGAGATGTTTCAGCGAGTCAAGTCACACGTTAACTCAGAGTCAGAGTCAGTAGAAAGACTTTTACTAAATATATTCAGTGATGAAAACCCTGTCTCGTAAAGCACGGTCACTACTAAAACCCGCTACACTACTTCACTGCTCAAACCCGCTGCACTACTTCACTGCTCAAACCCGCTACACTACTTCACTGCTCAAACCCGCTACACTACTTCACTGCTCAAACCCGCTACACTACTTCACTGCTCAAACCCGCTACACTACTTCACTGCTCAAACCCGCTACACTAATTCACTGCTCAAACCGCTACACTATTTCACTACTCAAACCCGCTACACTACTTCACGTCTCAAACCCGCTACACTACTTCACTGCTCAAACCCGCTACACTACTTCACTGCTCAAACCCGCTACACTACTTCACTGCTCAAACCCGCTACACTAATTCACTGCTCAAACCCGCTACACTACTTCACTGCTCAAACCCGCTACACTACTTCACGTCTCAAACCCGCTACACTACTTCACTGCTCAAACCCGCTACACTACTTCACTGCTCAAACCCGCTACACTACTTCACTGCTCAAACCCGCTACACTACATCACTACTCAAACCCGCTACACTACTTCACTGCTCAAACCCGCTACACTACTTCACTGCTC
>JAFFST010042222.1:0-13606 GCA_022414735.1 Noturus placidus | reverse complement strand
GAACTTCCGGAGAGAGTTTGCTGCACTGAAAGTAAAGGGGCTGAATAATTTTGCACGCCCAATTTTTCAGTTTTTTATTTGTTGAAAAAGTTTGAAATATCCAATAAATTTGGTTCCACTTCATGATTGTGTCCCACCTGTTGTTGATTCTTCACAAAAAATTACAGTTTTATATCTTTATGTTTGAGGCCTGAAATGTGGCAAAAGGTCGAACGGTTCAAGGGGGCCGAATACTTTCGCAAGGCAGTGTATATATATACACACACAGGCCTATGAATCAGTCGGTTCCAAACCTGTAATGACTTCTGCACAGCCTCGAGAGCTCAGAAGTCAGGCCAGAAGATGTCCTCCTCTCTCCAGCTGCTGAGCTGTCTGGATGTTCTCGCTGTACTCTGACTCATCACGTCATCTGCTGGAGTGTGTCAAGCACTAGGTCACTCTGAATTTCCCTAATCCGGGGTTCACCGACGATTTATCTAGCTGTGGTTAATAACCCATCTGTAAATGTGGAAATCATGACTAGAGCCTTTTAGATGATTTAGTGGTTTCAGAGTCCAGAGCTGAGGTTAAGAGACGGATCCAGGAAGTTCCCGAGCACTATAACGGTAAAAGAGTCATCTAACTGTCTATCAGAGCAGCACTCGCCACTCGGACTACAAGGCGAGCATCTCCTATAAACACTTATTTTTAATTTATCTTTATTTTAATTATCAATAAACACTCCTAAGAACAACATATTTATCCACTTATTGTTACATTGAACATTGTGGAGTTTGGTGAAACGAGTTAGTTTGTGTTCTCACTGACATTACAGCAGCTCTAAACAGTCGTTCCCTCACCAGACTCGTTTTTTCCTCCTCCGAAGCTAATAAGACAAAAATACCACAGCGTGTCATGTCGTGTTTTAGCTGTGACTGTTACACAGTGCTGACACTGGAGACTCCTTCCGTAAATGCTCCTTCCTTTCTTTTCATTGTTTCTTTTCTTTTTTGTCAAAGTCAACGTCCCAGTGAACAAGCTGTCACTATAGAAACGATAATGTATTAATAGAGCGAGCGCATTAATATGAACCTGAGTTACTGTCAGAGTTGCTGTTAATCAACACCTTCTGACCAATCAGAGTCCAGAGTTCAACAGCGCATTATTGTACTGGCAAATATTCCATGCCTATGATTCTTTTATAGTCAAAAACCTTTCTCTCTCTCTCTCTCTCTCTCTCTCTCTCTCTCTCTCTCACACACACACACACACACACACACTTTTGATGGCACGGCGGCGAATCAACCACACGTTTCTTTTTCACAATGAGAAAGCAGCGATCGATCGCGTCTCAATAAAAGAAAATCACAGAGCGTTCCAGTTTGATGGACAGACCATCGAGAGACAAAAGACAGAAGACAGAATGGAGAGAGAGAGAGAGAGAGAGAGAGAGAGAGCGTTCATCTGTAGGTCATTTTAAAGACAAATCCCCGAGCGAAGTCCAATCACAGCTGAAGTTATTTGGCCCTCGTTGTAGGCGTCTGATTGAGAGTGACATTGACACGATTACACTGAGACAAACAAGATTAGGCAGAACACTGGCTCTCACCAGGCCTCCTCAGGTGCCCGCCGCTGACAGCGTGTGTGTGTGTGTGTGTGTGTGTGTGTGTGAGAGAGATATAGAAAGATGGATGAGGATGATCTAATAAGTCACTCTTTCATTTATCTGGACTGGTTTCACCTCGCTGCCTCTAACACAGTTAGTATTGGTGGCTGGATTAGTCTAATGAAGTCCAAGGAAAGTTCAGGAGAAGAGCGCTGGCCGACTTCCCTTCATCTCTCTCATCGACTGTTTTTTCATACTAAACACACACACACACACACTCACACACACACACACACACACGCACTAATACCTGAATTAATCCGTATGTAAGAAATGATGAGTAAAGGTGTGTATTAATCCGGAACTAACGAAGACCTGACCTTCAGTACCATGTGAAGCTGATGAGTTCATGCGTGATTAACGTGATTAAAGACCGCCTTCAGTACACGTCAGATAGTTCACGCATTAATTAATTAATTAATGAACACGTCGGGGTATGTGAAGTTCATTATTTTTCTATAGCGGCACGTGTCTGAGTGTTTTTTTTTTATTCCACAGAATTTCTACAGCAATTTGACAACAGTTACAATTATTTATTTATTTAAAAAAAAAAAAAAGAAAAAAAAATAAAAGAATGAATTACATTTAATATTATGGGACACTTACAAATGTTTCTGTTTTTAAAATGTTACCGAGAAACTGCAAGGAAAGCGTAAAGTCCTCTGTCTTGAAGGTGTCGGAAACCATAAAGTTAAAGCTCTGACACTGGAGGCTCCTTCCGTAAAATTCATTTCTCCTTACAGGAAACTTCTTTAAATCAGTTCGTTATTACTGGAACGTCAGGCGCTTCATTGAGAGTCCTTGTTGCTATAGAAAGTATAGTATGCTAAAGACAGTGATGTATTAGAACAAGTGCATTAATATAAACCTGCGCTACTGTCAGAGCTGCTGTTCTGGAAAATGAATCAACAGCTTCTGACCAATCAGAATCCAGTATTCAGCAGCGCCGCGATTCTTTGTAATACATGTAGAGGATAATAGAAGAATCTCTCTCTCTCTCTCTCTCTCTCTCTTTCACTCTCTCTCTCTCACTCTCACTCTCTCTCTCACTCTCTTTCACTCTCTCTCTCTGTCACTCTCTCACTCTCTCTCTCTCACTCTCTTACTCTCTCTTTCACTCTCTCTCACTCTCACTCTCTCTCTATCACTCTCTTTCACTCTCTCTCTCTTTCTCTCTCTCTCTCTCACTCTCTTTCACTCTCTCTCTCTCTCTCTTTAACCCACTCTCTCTCTCACTCTCACTCTCTCTCTTTCACTCTCTTTCATTCTCTCTCTCACTTTCTTTCACTCTCTCTCTCTCTCTCTCTCTTTCTCTCTCTCTCTCTCTCTTTCTCTCACTCTCTCTCTCTCTCTCTCTCTCTCTCTTTCACTCTCTCTCTCATTCTCACTCTCACTCTCTTTCACTCTCTCTCTCTCTCTCTCTCTTTCACTCTCTCTCTCTTTCTCACTCTCACTCTCTCACTCTCTTTCTCTCTCTCTCTCTCTCTCTCTCAATCTATCTCTCTTTCTCTCTCTCTCTCTCTCTCTCTCTCTCTCTCTCTCATTCTCTCTCTCATTGATTTGTCATCATTGATACGGAGTGTTGGTGAACCAGCTCTGATTACCTCCTCATGCTCATGTCCTTTGCTTTGTTGATTTTATCGCTCCGTCTTCAACTTCGCTTTAAGCATAAACGCCACTTTTATGGCCGCCATGTTTCACCTTCCTTCTCTTAACTTTCTCCGTAATCCTCGGAAACGTCACGAACGATCCTCCTAGAGGTTTGCTTGGGTGCGAAAGTCGCCATGGACTGGTGATGATATTTCAGCGTGATGGGATATCAAGTAGGAAGCGTGACAGATCATAGCATGTATCTTGCATCTCACGCTCTCGTCTTCTTTGAATAATAAGGGAAGGAGCGGAGGATGTGTCTCTGGGCATCTCAGCACCCAGTTTATAACAAAAAAAGAAGGTAAATGGCGTGAATCGGATTCTCTTGAGAGGTTTAATTACATCGAGGTGATGAAGTGTGAACGTGTGTGAAAGGTGTGTATTTACGAGAGAGAGTGTGTGCGACAAGATATGAAGGAGTCTCCAGTGTCAGCTCTGTAACAGTCAGAGGTAACACTGTAACTTTACGTTTTCCCGACATCTTCAGGACGGCGTTTACATTTTTTTGCAGTTTCTCTTTAACATGAAAAGCTGCGCTCTTATGTCTTATTAACTTCAAACGTAAACAAATGATGTTCCGCTTGTTAATAAATGAAAAAATTGTAATCCTTTGAAAAAAAAAGCAGCAAAACATTAAAAAAAGACATAGACCATGTAAGAGCTTGGACGTTCAATTAGTTCCCATTGTTGTTGTTGTTGTTGTTGTTGTTGATTCTCTTTCACGAGCTTACTTCAGCCTCATTTCAGCGTTCTCAATTCATTTATTGATCCATCCCTCCATCGATCAGCGGCATTGATCCTCCATCCGTCTGCCTCTGACAGCCTTTTAATTGACGAGAAAGCGGGTCAAATCAAGCAATTAGGCCAAGCAGAAGAAAACAAGGTTCTCTCTTTCTCTCTCTCTTTCTCACTCTCTCTCTCTCTCTCGTCCAGGTGAGGGATGAGAGTGAGACGATGTAAATGGATAACGAATGCGAGAGGAATAGGCAGATGCGTGGTGTTTACGCTTTTTCATTTCAGAACGTGGATGAATTTTTCATGGCGATTCATAAAAAATCCATCAATATTTTACCTGCGGAGAGTGGAGGAGAGAAAAAAGAAGAGGAAGGACAAACAGAGGAGAGATGAGAGAGAGAGAGGGAAAGAGAGCGAGAGTGAGAGAGCTTTCAGGAAATGAGTTGTCATGATAGTCCATTGAAGCCAGTCGAGCTACAGAAGGAAAGTTAGGATGATGATGGAGGGGGAGAGGAGGAGAGGAAGGGGACGAGGAGGAGACGGAGGGGAGCTGGGGGAGTGTTTATGCACAGACAGAGAGCGAGAGATGACAAACACCTCCATAAGCTTGAGGGAGAAACAGAGCCCTGGATGGGAATGAGAATAGAGGCGGAGGTAAAAAAAAGACGAGTGGAGTAAAGACAGAAGCAACAGAAATGACTGAGATGTCTTTATTTCCATCCTCCGTTCCTGTAACTCAGAATAAATGAAGATGATAAATGGAAACACATTAACACATTAAACATGTTTATAGTAAAATATTTGTGACGTGTTCAGAGGTTCTTGTGTAAATTTGTTGCTGGATTTTCATTATTCCATTATTTTCTCAGATAAAAACAGACAGCAGCTAAAATAAGAGCCAAATGATGCAATATTCTTACACAATTCCGCTACATTTTTGATACCAGAATCTAAAAGATGCAATAATAAATAAAATCATGGGCCATCTGAGACATCTGTTACTCTGGCCTTTAACCTCTCGAATGACAGCGCTAAATCGACACGTGCTTGGGGTCAAGTTGTTGTCCCATTTACAGGAATTTATGTGTGTGTGGAACGCCATCATCAGTCTACAGATAGTCAATTAAATATCTAATTAACTGAGGAGCAGCTTTAAATAATTCAGCCATATTGACTGGCCTGAGGGAGAGAGAGAAGCGGCTCGTAAATCACACCCACACTGCCGAGAGAGCAAGTCAAGCACCGAACGAGACACAGAGAAAGACACAGAGAGACAGAGATAAAGAGACAAGCAGAGACACACAGAGAAAGACACAGAGAGACACACAAAGAGACACAGACACACACACACAGAGACAGAGATAAAGAGACAAACAGTGACACACAGAGAAAGAAACAGAGAGACACAAAAAGACACAGAGAGACACACAGAGAAAAACACAGAGAGACCCACAGAGAAAGACACAGAGAGACATAGAGCAAAGAGAAAGACACACAGAGAAAGACACAGCGTGAGAGACAAACAGAGAGACACATACAGAGACACAGAGAAAGACAAAGAGAGACACACAAAGAGAGACACACAGAGAAAAACACAGATAGAGAGACACAGAGAGAGACACACAGAGAGACACAGAGAAAGAGAAAGAGAGAGACACACACAGAGACACAGAGAGAGAGACGCACACAGAGACATACAGAGAGACACACACAGAGACACAGAGAGACGCACACAGAGACACACAGAGAAACACACAGAGAGACCCACAGAGAAAGACACTGATATACATAGAGCAAAGAGAAAGACACACAGAGAAAGACACAGCGTGAGAGACAAACAGAGAGACACATACAGAGACACAGAGAAAGACAGAGAGAGACACACAAAGAGAGACACACAGAGAAAAACACAGATAGAGAGACACAGAGAGAGACACACAGAGAGACACAGAGAAAGAGAAAGAGAGAGACACACACAGAGACACAGAGAGAGAGACGCACACAGAGACATACAGTGAGACACACACAGAGACACAGAGAGAGAGAGACGCACACAGAGACATACAGTGAGACACACACAGAGACACAGAGAGAGAGACGCACACAGAGACATACAGTGAGACACACACAGAGACACACACAGAGTTACAGAGAGAGACATGGACACAACGAGACACTCAGAGAAAGACAGAGAGAGTCACAACGCGAGACACACACACAGAGACACACAGAGACACAGAGAGAGAGACACAGAGAAAGACACACACAGAGACACAATGAGAAAGACGCTCACAGAGACATTTAGAGACACACAGACAGAGACACACACAGAGATACAGAGAGAGACATACACACACAGTGAGACACACAGAGACACAGAGAGAGAGACACACACACAGAGACACACTGAGACACAGAGACACACAGAGAGACACAGAGAAAGACACAAAGACACAATGAGAGACACAGAGAGACATGCAGATACACACATGTTTAGCCATATACTGTGCCAGGTTTTGGAAGACATTTAAATAAATTTTTTTAATATATTATAATATATTATATTTATTATATTAATTAATATAAACACTGAAATAATCTGCACATGCTTTTAGATCATTTATATACAACAGCATTAATTCCTGAATTATTTTACAACTGAGACAAATGAAATTTTTTCAGGAATGTTGTGAAGCAGTAAATTATTTATAAACGTTTACATTCATTGCTAACTCTTCTCTTAACAATTATCACCTAATACTGACTCTCTGAACACATTTCAGTGTGTGTGTGTGTGTGTGTGTGTGAGTGTGTGTGTGTGTGAGTGTGTGTGTGTGTGTGTGTGTGTGTGTGATGTGTGTGTGAGAGTGTGTGAGTGTGTGAGTGTGCGTGTGTGTGTGTATGTGTGTGTGTGTGTGTGACTGTGTGTGAGAGTGTGTGAGTGTGCGTGTGCGTGTGTGTATGTGTGTGTGTATGTGTGTGTGTGTGTGAGTATATGCGAGTGTGTTAATTTACTAATAAACAATCTTCTCCAGAATAATTATGACACGTTAACCGTTACAAAATACAGACTTATATACTTATTTCACTGAATATATTTAATAAATAATATCCATATCAGTAATAAACTACTTCTAAGCAAACATGGTGTTCCATGGAAAGATTTCTTAATATAATATAATAATATCTACGTAATATAAATAAAAAAACAAAACACTTCATTATTTGAGCATGGTGGCGTGATGAAATGCTTACTAATGATGAATGAAAAAATAATAAAGAAATAAAATGAATTACATGAATACATTACATTACATGTATTTGAAGCTTTAAACAATAACATAGTTAATCAGTCATTAGTTAATTATTCATGAATCTTTAATGAGCAAACTCCATATAGTAATTTTTACCTCATTATACGGTTGCACTTTTTAATTGATTTAATTGATTAAATACAAAAGAATATATTTGGTATGATTTATTTGTTTGTTTATTTAATTATTGAGATGACATTTTCTTTACTCAGTTTCAGTTTCAGCTCGTCGGTTCCCATTCGCTCGCTGATTTTCGCCCATCACACCACAGATAGCGGATATTTAATATGTTTTTTTTCCCGCTCTGACATAAATCTTTCTCGTTATGGAAGTAAAATCCGGTGAACAGAAATAATAACTCGAGTGTGAATGTGAACTCAGAGAGCGAGCTGCCAGTGTGTGTTTTTCTGTTTCTTATTCGGGAGCATCGCGCCTGAAAGTCCCAGCACATGACACATGTAAACATGGTATGAATGCAGGGGTGAGTTTATATTTTTACCTTCATCCTCACACACACACACACACACACACACACACACACACACACACACACACACACACACACAATGTTGGGGAAAAAAGCTAATCTGGGAAACAATCCGTGTCAGGAACAAACTCTTTCACATGGTTCACTTTCAACATGGATGATTTAAGGGTTAACTTAACTTTTTTTAATGTAGATTAACATAAAACTGAAACTGATCACTTTTTCATTCAGGGATAAATATCATTGGGCTACAATCAGATGTAGCGATTTTCCGATCGCAGAAATGAACGCAAAATCAAGCAGACTCTGCAATATTCGGAACCGCTGTAATTTTTCAAAATGTCCGCAGATTTGGTCAGAGACACGTCACAGTGCGCATTCACCCAAAGCCGTCTTTGATTCACGACTACAGCTAAATGTTCTCATTTACCAGCAAGCATCAGCACGAAAGACCGTGCGAAACTATTTTGTGCGACTGCGATTTCGCGAAGTCTAGTAGTTTTCTGAAAAAAAAACATTGGGGTTACGCATGGGAACAAGACGTTGCATTTAGTATAACAGTATGGGAAGTGCCATTGCGCATTTGTGACAGGTATCTGAAGCTTGTGTAAAATCATGCCTCTACTTATAGGCCTGCCATGATCAGGTGACATGGCAATTAAGCGCTTCACATGATATATGTATGTATGGCACCTGTGAACCACGCTGCCAGCCTCTATTATCTGAAGTGAAAATGCTATTCACAAGTCTGCCCAGGTATGACAAACCTATGCAACATCTCATTCCCTTCTCAGGGAACAGGGTTACATGTGTAAACCCCAACGTTCGCTTTCAAATGGAACTCCGACATTGCATTTAGCATAACAGTATGGGAACGGGAATACCCACTCCGTCATACCGAGGGTACGGCCTGTTCAAAAAGACCCAAGCCCGAGGGTCACTGCAAGACACTCAAGCCCGGGGTGGAATGACTATCCAGGCTGTAATAATGGATGAATGTCTATGGCTTAGACCATCCCGCAGCAGCAAACACATCCTGCAAGGATATCCCTTTGGACAAGCCTTCGAGGACATCACCACCCTAGTGGAATGAGCTCTTATGCCCAGAGGCGTAGCGAGACCGCATGCCTCGTAAGCCATAGAGATTGCTTCCACTATCCAATTAGATATGCACTGCTTTGACACAGCATCACCTTTACTGTAGCCACCAAAGCAGACTGCTCCGAATTACACCACTGGCCGGAGCGGTGAATGTTAGTAAAGAGTGCGCTTACTGGACACAGCAGGTGCATCCTCTCTTGTTCCAGAGAAAGGTATGATGGGCCTCAGCAGTCTGACACCATGCATGAACCTCGAAGTTAGAGAATGTTGCCCTACATAGGCTCCATGTACAAGGGCATGGCTGGCTGAAACGGCGGCAACATAAACACTGATTGTAGAAGGAGCCAACCCTGCTGAGAAACGTTCTTGTAAGAACTCCAGGACTGTAGCTGTTGCACAGTTCACTGGATCTAGCTGATGTTCCACACACCACAAGACAAAAAGCCACCACTTGAACACATACAATTTCCTTGTGGATGGTGCTCTAGCATTTAACATGGTCTCTGCAACCTCAGTTGAGAGACCAGAATCTATGAGCTGGTGCCTCTCAGGGGCCACACCCACAGTTTCCCTAGTTGTGGCCGAGGGTGATAAATCAGAGACAGTAGATCCCTGCAGATGGCAATCTCCCAAGGGGTGCCGTTGAGCAGGGAAGTTATCTCCGAGAACCATATTCGAGCTGACCAATAAGGTGCTAATAGCAGCATACACAGACAGTCTTGGCAAACTCTCACTAGAACTTGTGGGAGCAGAGCGATCGGGGGAAAGCATATAGACCTGACCTCGGCCACGTGTGCACCATGGCATCACCCCCCATTGGTGCGGGAGAAGTGAGGGCGAACCACAGCAGGCAGTGTGTTGTCTCCTCGGAGGCAAACACATCCACTTCTGCATGTCCGAACCTCTGCCATATGGACTCCACCACTTATGGATGGAGTCTCCAATCCCCCGGGCCTCAGACCCTGCCTCGACAGGATGCCTGTCCCTACATTCTGGCTGCCCAGAATGTACATTGCACTCACTGACAAGAACTTTCCCTCTGCCCAGAGAAAAATTAGTTGCACCTGCCTAAACAGGGGGTGTGAATGTAACCCTCCCTGGTGGTTGATATATTAGACCACCGCTGTTTTGTCTGACACAACTAGCACATGGTGACCTCTCAACTGAGGAAGAAAGAATTTCAGTGCTCGGAATACGGCCCGAATCTCTAGGCAATTTATATGCCACTCTAGTTGAGGGCCGCTCCAAAGACTGTGAGCTGGACAGCAATTTAAGGCTGCACCCCAGCCTGTGAGGGATGCATCTGACATTACCATCTTGCGGTAAGGAGATGCCCCAAGATTGTTAACCGAGGCTAAAAAATGTGGACACCTCCAAATACTCAGAGCATATATGCATCACCGTGTGACACTGATTACTCTCAGAGGTTTCATCCAAGGATGAAACCCACGACTTGTCAGCCACCACTGAAACGGTCTCATGTGCAATAGGCCCAATGGTATGACGCTTGCTGCTGCTGCCATAAGGCCCAACAGTCTCTTGTAGAGACTAGAGGGGATGCCCAGACCTAGCTTTGTCTTGCTCAAAGTTCATAGGCTCGATCCTACGCGTGTTGGGTATAGAAACGCACTCATCATAGTAGAATTCCATATGACACCTAAAAAAGATGTGCTCTGCACTGGAGAAAGCATACTTTTCTTGAAGTTCAACCTGAGCCCCAAGCTCCTCATGTGGGCGAGGATAACATCTCGATGTTGAACCGCCTGTTCCCTGGATCATGCTAGAATTTACTGGTCGTCCAGGTAGTTTAGTACATGGATGCAGCATCCATGCACTTTGTGAAGGTGCGAGGGGATAAAGCTACTCCGATAGGGAAGAACCTGATATTGGTATGTATTGTCTCCAAACGCAAACCTCAGGAACTTCCTGTGACTGTGCGATATTCCTATGTGTAAATATGCATCTTTCAGTTCTATCGTCACAAACCAGTCCTCGGACTGAATCTGTGGCACGATAAATTTGAGCGTCAGCATCTTGAACCTGTATGTCCGTAGAGTACAGTTCAGATCTAAAATTGGCCACATACTCGAATCTTTCTTGCGGACCAGGAAATAACAGCTGTAAAACTTCCCTCCATTAGGGAACAGTGTACAAGTTCTATGGCCCCTTTGTCCAAAAGGGAACTTACTTCCTGCGCTAACATTGGGCTCTGCTCTGTTATGGTTGAGTTCTGAACTGGACCCGGTAACCCTTTTCTATGAGAGACAGAACCCATGGCAACACATTTGGCAGTAGTTTCTATGCTGCAAAATGTTCTTTCAGTGATGTTAGCTTTCCCACATTTCAATGGAAGGAAAGAATCAGATTTCCGTCTCCCTGTGACAGCTTGCTGACCAGAAAAGGCTGAAAACGTGGGATGGCCTTGGCCAGGATACGCTGTACAGTAGCACTGGGGGCTAACTGCCCTAACAACCTCATTTCCCTTGATACGTCCCTCCGTGGGCCATCAGGACCATTCCTTCCTAGCCTGCTTTGCTTTTATGATCATTCTTAGATCAGGCCTCTTAGCAGGCTGTGGCTGTGGCCGAACAGTCCCCCTGGCTTTCTGCGGGGGGAGGCGGGCTGCCATACTTGCCTTCGGCACATCTTTTGCACTAGCGCTGGGAACTCGACACGACATGGAAGGAACTGGCTGAACGCCACCATTTGCTGTTTTGCTTCTTAAACCCTGTCGGCGATGGCATTAACCGTGCCGCCAAACAAGCCAGAAGGTTTAACAGGGGCATTCAGCAAGGAGACCTTATCTTTGTCCCCCATCCCTGGGAGGTTGAGCCATAGGTGCCTCTCTGCACGGCACAGCTCCGCCAC
This sequence comes from Noturus placidus, assembly GCA_022414735.1. Lineage (NCBI taxonomy): Eukaryota > Metazoa > Chordata > Actinopteri > Siluriformes > Ictaluridae > Noturus > Noturus placidus. The sequence continues at coordinate 1,806 of JAFFST010042222.1, read as the reverse complement.
TGCCTCGGGCCAAATTCCCTCCCCAGTATCGAGCTCACTCAGCAGATCTGCTTGGTAGACTTTACCCACCAACCCCGAGGTGGCCTTACATGGCTTAGAAGGTAAAGTTGGACTCCCTAAATTACCTGCCGTTGATGGAGAGAGGTGGCTTGCAAGTGCCTCCTCCAACTTTGGCATTGCTAAATAGCCATGCTGCTCATTCCCCATGATGGCTGAGTAATCAGACGTCACGGGGTTATAAACATGGCTAGTGTATTGGCTTCTCCAGGAGCACGATATCTCCGCATGCACTTCCGGAAAAAAGGGGAGTTTTCTGCGGTGTGAGGGAGCTTTATATTTATTTTCACTGGAGAGGAAGTGCTCATCCAACTGCTACGAGCCACTTCCTCCTCCGCGGGCCAGTCTATATTCAACTTTTCAACTGCCCTAGTGATCACCTCAAGCAGCTCTTTATATGCTTGAGTGCTGTTGTCAGTTTTTGGTGCAAAGGCACCCTCTACCGACTTCTCAGAGTCAGGGAGGGTGTTTGGGCTTTCCATAGGGGAAGGAGGAGTCGCGACGCGAGCTCCAAAGTCAGGTGGGGATCCAGACATGGAAGACAGAGCAGGAGATAGAGCAGCGCTCGTCTCTGGCTCCTTTTCCAGATCCATACAATTTCCCTGCAACCTTAGCCACCTGGCTGCCTCAGCAGTGGTTGGCCCAGATCCACGAGGCTATGAAACCCAACTCCCTTCGGACGAGAAGAGAGCTAGCCAAGAGTGAAGTTGCCTAATCGTGAAATGTTCACAATGCTGACAGACAGACCGCTCGAGGGCTGCTGCAGCATGCTCTATGCCCAAACACTTCACACAAAAGGTGGGTCCATCTCCTCCCGTGATGAAACAAGAGCAAGGCATAACACACTTCCTGAATTCATTCTTGCTCATTCTTTCCCTCTCTTTTCTTTTAGAGTAGAAATGAAACATTATTGTCACACAAACAACAGACATGCAGTCTCGCTAAAGATAAGGCTAGCGGCGTGTTTCACAGGTGCCATATATATATATATCATGCGATGCACTTAATTGCTACGTCGCTTTATCATGGCAGGCCTATAAGTAGAGGCATGATTTTACACAAGCTTCAGATACCAGTCATGCACGCAAGGCACTTCCCATACCGTGATGCTAAATGCAACGTGGAAGTTTCTTTTGAAAGGGAACTTCGTAAATTGCTTTGCAAATTTTTTTAAAAATCAAAAATTTTTGGCCGCAACAACCACAAAAAACTTCTTACGGACTGGCTAGTTAACAGATTAGCATACACCGCTACACTAGCTACTTCTTTGCACTGGTAAATAAATACATAATCTAAACTTTTACATTAGACAAGAAACAATTGTAATAATATAATCCAGCCTTCTGATCACTAATTTAGTATAACCACAATCTGATTTGTTCTGTATTAGGTCCTAATATCACTTTTCTTCTTTATCTCCTTTGTTATTCTGATAATAAAGTAAGGAATAAAACGGTCCGTGCCGTGCTGTTAGAGGAAAATAATCAAAGAGAGGTTGGTTATTTTCCTCTAACACCATGTCTAACAACAGTTTAATAAATTTGTGAAATATATATTTATTAAATATAGCTGCAAGCAGGAATACCGGGGTCAAGCCAATTATTGCCACCCTGAGCAGCAAAAGAAGCTTTGCGATATGATTTTTATTAGAGTCTGATGAACATTGTATGAGGAGTTTGAAAATGTAAACTTTCAGACATAAATATAAATATATATACGTATATATATACGTATATATATATATATATA
>JAFFST010042220.1:23732-35597 GCA_022414735.1 Noturus placidus | reverse complement strand
TTGTGCCCGATGCTCCCTGGGATAGACTCCAGGTTCCCCCATGACCCTGATAAAGGAGTAAGCGGTTGAAGATGGATGGATGGATGGACAACCAATGATAAAATGAAGGAAGGAAAGGAGAATAGGAAGGAAGGAAGGACAAAGGTAGGTAAAAGGAAGGAAGAATGGAAGTTAAAAAGAAAGAAGGAAGGTCAAATGAAGGAAGGTAAGAGGAGGAAATGAAAGAAGGATGGAAGGCAGGAAGAATGTAGGAAGGAGAGAAAGGAAGGACTAAGGAAGGTAAAACAAATGAAGGAAGGAAGGTCGAAGGAAATAAGGAAGGAAGGAAGGAAGGAAGGAAGGAAAGAAGAATGCAGGAAGGATGGATTCAGGAAGTATGAAAGGATGGAAGGAAGGAAGAATGTAGGAAGGAGAGAAAGGAAGGACTAAGGACGGTAAAACAAATGAAGGAAGGAAGGTCGAAGGAAATAAGGAAGGAAGGAAGGAAAGAAGAATGCAGGAAGGATGGATTCAGGAAGTATGAAAGGATGGAAGGAAGGAAGAATGCAGGAAGGAAGGAAAGAAAGGTCAAAATAATCTCTTCTGTCCAGAGATGGTTTGCTCCAGTTTGACATACAGCACATGACCTGCCTTACTCCTCGCTCTCCACAGCGCTTCTCTCTACAGAATGTGTGTACTGTCACGTGATTCCACGTGAAACCACATGACCTCGGGACCCAAAGAATTTACAGTTTCTAATTCAATTTCTGATACCTTTCTTAAAAAAATAATTATTATTATAGAAGATACAAAAACATAAAGAGAATTCTAATAATAATAATAATAATAATAATAATAATAATAATAATAATAATGTTATCTATTGTAATAAGTGTTATCTTTGTGTATGCTTTAGGGGGAAGTCTGTCTCTGAATAGTGGATGAGTCGATACTAACTGATCCATTGCTAGACCCAGACATCAGAAAGTGCAGTCACTGGAGCTTCTCTATGGACCATGTCATTTACTATAAGTCTAGACTCCAGAAACCAAGCCCAGATGGCTCGAGCCTTACGGCTAACTATTGTTTTTTGATTAGATGAGGAAGTGGATAAGTATTGGTGCTGTGAGCATCCCTCTCCAGTACTTTTTTTGGCTGGATAATGATCTCTACTGGGAGCCATAAGTAATTACTCCCACTTTTCCCATATAACTGACAACGGCTGGAAGTTTTCTTGTGTCCGTGAGCTATTTTCCGTTTTCACAGTGTGTGTATTTTGCTGCTGATATCCACTGAGTCTGATCCTTATAAGGACACATAACAGGGTGTTCCTTCATTTTGGTTTATATGTTTGCGTGTCAGACTGCTGCAGCGCTACACTGAATTAGGAGCTACAAAGATCAATGAACTCCGAGATGTTGAACATTCTATGTCCATGCAGGCTCTGAAACACAGGTGTAGTGCATTGCTTATTTGAATGGAAATAAAGCCACCCCCTGCTGGATATCACAACAGCACACTTAACCACACCTCTTCATAATGGATTCATTTTAGCTCCACCCACTGCTTGTCACCATGTTATTGCCTGATATATTTACATCTTTATCCAGAGTGACTTACATGAATCTGATTTATATAACTGAAGGGCACAACAGCGATATCTCAGCAGTGCTGCGGCTTGACCTCCTGACCTTCTGATCAGTAACCCAGCGCCTTTAACCGCTGACCCACCACTGCCCCTTATAATGTCTATAGTAGAAGCTCAATCACAGGGAATTGTATGATGGGTGCTCCATAAACAGATGAAGAAACACATGTATCTGTCGATATGGGGAGCTTTTCTGCATGTTTTCTACATGTATTTAACATTTATAGGTGCAATTATGTACAGTAAGTGAGACGCTTTGTGGACCTGACACAACATTGAATGAAATTATATATGGGAAAAAGGTACAGTATGAGTCATTCTTTAATAAATACATTCGTAATTGTTGGTGAATTGCTGTGCTATAAGAGGAATAAAACACCCGGTGGTTGGCTGTAACAGTAACTCCCTGCCGCCACACCACCCTATCAGTCTGTATTTTTCTGCATTAGCACAATACATATTCATTACTTGGCATAATGAGATTTATTTATTTTTTTAATATGCGTTGCCTTATTTGTTTAATGGAATGAATATTTAGCCTAGCAAGGTCATTCGTTACATTGCAAGCCAATACAATTTTAACTATTACACAACTGTACCGAGATAAATAAGTACAATTCATCATTTTAATAGTTTTCATGTTTATTCCCTTTGCGTGGTGTCTGGCAGAAGAGACAGCGACGGTTGCTGTTTCATCGTGGTTAAAACATTGTTTTCTGGTCAGAAGGTCATGAGTTATGGTAAATGGCGCACTTATATAGCGCTTTTATCCAAAGCGCTTTACACTGTGTCTCATTCACCCAGTCACACACACTCACACAAACCAATGGTAGCAGAGCTGCATGCAAGGCGCTAGCTTGCCATTGGGGGCAACTTAGGGTTCAGTGTCTTGCCCAAGGACACTTCGGCATGTGGAGTCACGTGGGCCGGGAATCGAACCGCCAACCCTACGATTAGTGGACAACCCGCTCTACCGACTGAGCCACATCCGCCCTCAAATCCCAGCACCACTAAGACCCCACTACAGGGCCCGTGAGCAAGGCCCTTACCCTCAAATGCTCGGTTGTATAAAGGAGATACATGTAAGTCGCTCTGGATAAGAATGTCGTACATTTAGACACAAGCTCAGGCAATGTACGAACAGGTTATCAAAGAGCAAGAGTGCGTGGGGAAAATCCTAAAACGGTAAAACAAACGTGGGTCAAAAAAAACAGAATTAGCGAAGACGAAAAGGCTTGGAATGTCAGCTCTGTGAACACACGTTCCTGTGCGCGTGTGTGTGTGAGTGTGCTTATTTCATGAGCGGTGGTAATCGAGTCCAGGTGTGTGTAATCAGTAATCAGGTGACATCAACCGTGATGTATGGGTGTTGTCATCCAGGGTGTCCAGATTTGTAGGCGGAAGTGCATTCTGGGAATTGACACATGGTTCCTGTTCTAGACTTAACTCCACCCATGATCTGTTATAGTTTTGTTATCTGATTGTGTTCGCCTGTTCTGTGTTAGTTCTTAATTAGTTTGGCTATGTACATCCTGTGGTGTCAACTTAAAGTCTTATCATACCTGTGTATCGTTACATCTGAGCCTTCGTGTGGGGGGGGGTTTCTTTTTTTTTTTAGACAATACACGTACAAGCTAACAGTCAGGTATAGTCTTCGAATATTTCATACAGTATAATGTTCATGCTTAATAAACACAGACAGAGATTTGCAATTCACATTCATTTGGGAGTTAGAAGCAGCAGTATTAAGTTCAATGAAATGTTCGAAAACGTCTAAGGTTGCTGTATGTTAAATAAAGTGTTCAGTATGTCAATCTCATTAGCGTAAAAGAAAAATAAACCTGGCAAATGTAGCTAGTAAAGCATGTGCATTGGTAATTCTACCGGATTTGTGGGTGATCTTTGCACTCTAAATGGAAGAATAAAAACTAATTCTACGTTCTGTGGAGAATATTTATGCTGTTATAAATAACTGATTTATTTGGCGATATTTAACAGATTATGTAGCTGGCACAATCTTCCATTCTGTAATTGTATTTACAGAAAAGGCCACAGGGACCGTATGAATTTGCTTCTATCAGCTTGGACGTGTTCCAGGACGCTGGCGAATCAAAAGCCAGCATTGTTTCAGTCCTGACCAAGTGGACATCCATGTGAATGTGACTGTGTGTTGACCTTTTTGCTGAATGGCTTTGGGTTGTTCTTTTTCCACAGTGCTGTATAATTCATTCGAGTTATAATGACCTCGTCACTGCTTTACTCACAGCGCCGAGTCCTACGCCCGAGCCGTGAGGTCTACCACAGAGAGGGCAGGAACAGTGGACGGGTCTTTTGAGGTGGAAGGACTGAGAGATGGCTGTGAGGAAAGGATTCGGGTTCTACAATAGACTGGTGGTTAGATAAAAATCAAAGCGAGCAGGAATTTGTTGTGGTTTGGGTGTTAATGAGAATCAGGGCTGAGCAGGTGACTGCCTCAGATCCGCGTGTGATGAAGGGCTCTTTGTTATGGTGCCATTTTAAATGTCTTTTTTGCTAGTGAGTTTTAGTTTGATGAGTGGATTCTATACTAGTTTAGTTCCTCGCATTATTACAGAGGAGTTCCCTGATAACTGTTCTGTAGTATTAAGCCAATCAACATGTAAAACTGGAATGATTGACAGTCGCGTAGGTGTTCTCAACTCTCTGATATTAGCCGATAACCTTTAAGCCCCGCCTTCTTCCCCATCTCACATTAGTAATGTTTTGTCTAATCTCATATTTCTCTTGCTTTCTTGCTACAGGCGGCTGTGTCTCAGTGGGTAGAGCGGGTTGTCCACTAATCCACTAATCGTAGGGTTGGTGGTTTGAATCCCGGCCCGGGTGATCCCATGCCGAAGTGTCCTTGGGCAAGACACTGAACCCTAAGTTGCCCCTGATGGCAAGCTAGCACCTTGCATGCAGCTCTGCTACCATTGGTGTGTGAGTGTGTCTCATTTGTAAGTCGCTTTGGGTAAAAGCGTCCGCTAAATGAATAAATGTAATGTAAATGTACAGGCCCTTCTACAGGCCTGCAGTTAAGTGTGAAATCCAACACTGTAATGCGAGTAATAATCAGAGAGTTTAGGTTGAGCGTCGGTTTAGGGATTTCCCTCCATCGTGACTCCGCTACATGAATCTACTCGTCAGTACGGATGGAGTTAAGTCAAGCATGTTAAAGCAGGATGAAGATTAAACTGCGGTAAATATTGATGCAGGAGCTCATCAGACTCTCCTACTCCACGACGCCATGACTCAGAGGACTGGAGCGCTCCTGCCAGGCCTGGTCAGTCAGTCAGTCAGTCGGTCGGATGAAGTGCGTTGGAGTGAAACAGTGGAACAAGTGCATCATGGTAAAATTGGTTTAATAAGGAATGACCTTCTACACTTGGGGCTGTGTTGTGGTCATGTGGGTGTTTATGTGGTATTTATTTATATGGAATGTGTTGGCAGGAGAGTTCCATATACCCCAGGGGGGGTGGGGTTGGGGGGTTGTTTCAGTAAATATATTTCCAATGAGGTTATTCCCATGAAGTTTTCACCAGACATCAGTATTAACTCGAGAAATCCGGACATATAAAGAATTCACAACGTTGAAGTGCATAAATAAAGTGATGTGTAATAAAGCAGAATGACACGGGAAATAAAGTACTGACCACGCTAACTGAAATGTATTTCCTACGTAGAGGAGAAGCCTGTGTTTTTAATATTGCACGGACACACTGCATATCAACAACGTGTGTGTTCCACAAAAATGGCCTAGGGATTAGAAAGAGTCTGATTGATAGGTTTTATGGGATATGGTCACATGTTTTGTTCCTCACCTTTTAATCACTTCTCTTCATTATGTCAGGTCCATCTGTGAAGACTTCCACTCGAGCTGAGCATTAAATTCCATTCCTGGTCATGAGGACTCAGAGCACAGCTTGGTGACTTTACACATCCAGCGCAAACCCAGTTAGAACCGGAGTGATCGACCCGACTCGTAGGATAGGAAAATCCCTAATCCGAGAAAAAACCAGAACAAATGTAAACAAGGCTCTATTGTAGCCATACTGAAACATATATACATCAGGGGTGTCAAAGCTCAAATCCTACCCTGAGCACGCCAGCGTTTCAGTGATACTCGCTATTTATCGTGAAGAAGGTGCGAAATAAGATCTCTTCAATTCAGTTTTATTTGTGTAGCGCTTTTAGCAGTGATCACTGTCTCAGAGCAGCTTTACAGGAACATATAAACACAGGATGGAGATTTTAAGTGTGTGAATTAATCCCGGTTGAGCGTGACGGTGGTGAGAGAAACTCCTGGAGATGATATGAGGAAGAAACCTTGAGAGGAACTGGACTCAGACAGGAACTTGTCCTCATCTGGGTCACGACGGATAGTGTGAGAGGAAAAGTCTTCAGGTTGGCTTCACTGAGTGCACGGTTAACGCTGAGTGAGTACAGTAGGTTAAGAACACCGCTAGTTTTCTTGAACATCTCAGTGAAATAGCAGCCTGGTGATATGGGTTTAATGTAAAATTCCAGCGTATTAATGATGGTGTGCCTCCATCACTGCCAGGGCAGACTCCCTGTCCTTTAAGTACAGATTAGTACAGTTTCGACAGAGATGAGATGTTTAAATCCCCGTGTTCCCATGTACACAGTTCTGAAAATGGCTTCATTGTGTTGCTGAGCTCCATGCAGAGGCGGTGCTGATCCACACTGTGCTTTCGCACAGCGAGAGGCCTCCATCTGCTCCTCAATGGCTCTCATTTAGAGCCAGCGCGGAGGAGAACATCACGACAGTGAACACTTCACATCCCTCCTTCCCTCTCTCCATCGCTCGACTGGTGCAATCTCTCAATCTGTGCATGGAGTAATGCAGGTTCTCTCTCTCTCTCTCACTGTCACACACACATCTCACACACACACACACACACACACACACACAAAGAGCAGAGCTCAGGTTACTTCCTGCTAGTTATGGATGACCTCACACATACACAGATACACACTCTGGGATTAGCAAAATGACATCCTTTCCACATGGCACATCACCACCTCACACACACACACACACACACACACACACACACACACACACACACACACACACACACACACACACTAGCCCCTGCTTTCTAATGCACTAAAACAATAAAATAAAACACTAAGTTTCTAGTTGACTTGGTCACATGCTGCACAAAATAACTTGATATTATTCTTTACCTAAGTTGACTAGTTTTTTTTTATTATTTATTTATATATTCGACTTTTTAGAGTAGGCTCTTTACACAAACACTTGATATATAGTCATGTTCCGACCCAGTGAAGGCTGGACATGATATTGAATAGGAGGGAGGAGTTATCCCTCAGTAACTACTGCGAAACCATTAGAGTTGGGTTTTACGCTACGCTCAGACTAATCACGTGAGGTAGTGAGAGTGAGGACGTGTGTAAACTCTTTCTAAAAAAGAAAATGCAGAAAAAGATCACAAAGATTTCAGCATGATTAAAAAAAAAAACAACATGAGCAGGAATCCCAAAGCGGAACGGACAGGAAACAGGAAACCCCAGCTCGGAAATGAATCGATACGGACACGGGATACGGCTTTGCACATGAAAGGCAGATACTGCAGGGTGTAAACAGATAAAACGGATCAAACCGGAACAGGTGCACACTGGGTAACAGGAGACAGGAGACGGAAAGTCCTCCGGGTGAACTCGAAACTCAAACACGAGATCGGTGCTTGGAACTCCTCCACGTGCTGAACCGCGGGAAACGTGACAGCGACAAGTTCTGCTACTGTTGTCACGTGTGGGTGTGGGTGGGGGTGGGGGTGTGGCCTGCCCAGCACCTCTTTAAAAATGTATTGAAGTTTGATTTGAATGTTTTACGTGCTTGACCTGTAATAGATTTCATTTCAAATAAGTAAATAAACAAATAAATGAGATTATCAAAGTAAGTTAGCGTGACCATGGCGCCAGGAATCTCCACTGCTTCCCTCCAAGCTTCCATCTTCTTCACAGTGTCTCTATACACATGTGATGAGAGTTTGTTATCTCCACTCCGAGCGGTTCGTCACTACGTAACTGTAGACGTCGGTGTTGTAGTTTTATATCTTCAGTGGACAGAGGCGAGGCCAATCAGACAGTGTTTACAGGAAAATACGTGGGAATACTCGTGTCTTATTGGCTGACAGTGTCTCAATTCTACTAACCGCTAGCTCACGATCAGTGTGAGGGGGAAATGAATATGCGCCGATTTTGGCGTTGAAACTGATACATTATTGTGTTATTCTGTCTGAAACATTCCAATTGAGATCCAGTTTCTCCAAAGCCCCTTGTTCTGAAAATCCCAGAGTGCTCTGATTGGCCAGCTGACCCAGAGCGGGTTGTCCACTAATTGTAGGGTTGGCGGTTCAATTCCCGGCCCACGTGACTCCCTTGGGCAAGACACTGAACCCCAAGGTGCTCCTGAGGGCAAGTTAGCACCTTGCATGGCAGCTCTCCTTCCATTAGTGTGTGTGTGTGTGTGTGTGTGTGTGTGTGTGTGTGTGTGTGTGTGTGCGAGACTGAGTGTTTCAGCCATTGTCTAATGCACTGGCTTATAAATAAAAGGCATGGCGTCTGTTTATTAATAATTAATGAGCGGGCAGATGTCACGCGTGCTCCTCTTTATGGAGGAGGACAAAAGCGAAGACAGAACATCTCGGATCTCAGCTTGGGATTCTTTCCTCATTGGCATGTACTGATTCACTTTGATTCACAACGCTGTGTAAAAGAGTGTAAAAGTGTGTGTATGTGTGTGTGTGTGTGTGTGTGCATCAGCCAAGGATCTCACTGGGCCGTTTGGTCTGGCACGGTGCCAGAGCCACCCTTCCTTTGGAAAACCGAATCCGCCGTCTGCCTGACGTGTGGACGTGAGCACTTGTTCGAGCATGCCCAGTGTGTGTGAGCCCTTTCTCGCCAAGTCTGAATGAACAGCACCCACGTGCAGTCCCTCTGCTCGACTGCTATCCAAACTGGAGGTGGAGCTCCTGACCACATGCATGGCTGGAAACCGAGGTACTGAACAGAGAAAGAACGAGTACAGACAGACGGAGAAACCGAGTGAGTGTGTGTGTGTGTGTGAGAGAGAGAGAGAGAGAGAGAGAGAGAGATCTGGAAGCACCTGCTCATGGTTTCCTGAAGGATTTAGGGTGTAACTGGAGAAGAGCAGGTACGTGTGAATGGAGTTCTTGGTGTTCAGGTTTGTTTTTCTTCCTGAGCACGTGTACGATTCTAGTTCTGAGTCACAGAAACGTGTGTGTGTGTGTGTGTGTGTGTGTGTGTGTGTATACAAAGGATAGTGTATCAGTAATGCATGTCCAGAACATAACAAACTCGCACTCGTGTTTTCCGTCTTGTAAAACATAGTGATGATTTCATTTCCAGTCTAACGGAATCAATGATTTAGTATTGCACCAAAGTGCTGCTGAATTCTGGGTTCTGATTGGTGTTGGTTCATTTATTTGATCTATAACAGCAGCGCTAATCAATCGCAGGTGTATATCAATGTGCTCTTTCGAATACGGTATCGTATTATAGCGGCTATAACGTAAGTGAAACAGGAAGTAACTTGCGCCGTGGAGGTTTTGCACTATAAAAAGTACAGCGTTATTGTCAGTGACAGTCTAATCTAAACCCTAATCAGAGTTCTGTCGGAGCTGGCTCGGATTCGCGTCACAGATATACTAACAATCTTGAATATTTTTCATCTCAGCATCCTGATCAGCATCGGTGTAACGCCAACTCCGCCCACCCCCTGTCCTCTGATTAGTGTGCTTCCTGATTGCGTCCATGTGTTCTGATTAGGTTGTCTATGTGTACCCTTGATTCATGATCTTATCATGATATTCATCCTGTTAAGCCCAAGACTTCCTTGTTTCTCATGGTCGTTCCGTCCTTGTTTCTCTGTCCTCCACGTCTCTGTTATCATTCGTGATTATAGACATGCTGGCCGCTATGAAATTCCTGGAATTTGAATCCAGACGCTCGTGTCGCTCATGCTGGAAGAAGTACAATCTCGTCTTCTTGCTTTTAACATCCAGCAGGTTTTTGTTCTGAAGTCATGCTGGTTCACGTCTGAGAAACTGCATCTGATTTCCGAAGCCTGCGTGATGTTACCTCCCGGTGATGATTCCATGATTCTGGCACATTTCGCCGTGCGCATGCTTTGAGGACTGAAGGACAACCAGAAGACAAGGAAAGAAAGAAATCAGTGAAGCCTGTCATCATGGGTGGAGTCTCCTACCTTAGCAACACTCGTTAGGATTACACGCAGTAGATTTGGTGAAGCAGGCAAGCATTAGCATCTAGTTCATACGTCCCCGTGATGATGTCTTCAATAGTGTGTAGTAATTACGCTGTCTTGTCGTGTAGACCTGTTGCCGACTCAAAAAAATAAAATAAAATAAACTAGCAGCGATAAAGCACGAGTGGGTGGAGTTTGCCTGTTCACCCCGTGCGTCAAGGGTTTCTTAAGGTACTCTGGTTTCTTTCTCCAGTCCAATGACATGCTTTGTAGGCTGATTGACATTTCCAAACTGTCCATGGTGTCCCTTGCCTTATGTCCCAAGTCACTGGGTATAGACTCCAGGCTCCCTGTATGATAAGCGGTACAGAAAATGGATGGATGGATGGATGGATGGATGGATGGATGGATGGATGGATAATCAAGGGATTAACTGTGCTATAAACAACAGCTTGCAAACAGCCTTTCAACCAATAACATACTGTGTTCTTCTGTCTCTTCTATCTAAGTCTGTCAATCAGAAACAGGCATGTGTGCGTCATCAAGAATAGTACAGTAGGAATGGACCACTGAGATCTTTCAGATCTGGCCTAAGCATCAGAAATATGTACATCTGCGGACAGGAAGGGTGTTTACCTTCTCATCCACAAAGGGCCAGTGTGGCTACAGGTCTTCGTTCCTTCGTACCAATCAGGAGAAATATGATACGATGATTGACTGAAGGCCACAGTGTGGAACACAATCCTGCAGCCACACTGGCTCTTTGTGGATTCGATTGGATAGAACTCCTGTTGTACATTATTTTGTCCGTAGTTTAAAACCTCCACTTGTCTCAGTATGGTCCTCACGAGACCTCCTCCATTCTCCTCTATTGGCTAATCCATATTTTAATACCCTGTTCACTTGCTTTTCCATAGCATTACTCGAACTGTCTCCACACATCCACTCCTGCTCTCAGACGAACCCACAGTATAGCTGCACGCGTCAGTGCTTCTGAGAGAGATCACGGCTTCCTGGTTCTGCACCACCCGCTGGCCTTTTAGTCCAAACATACGGGCATTTAGATCGACACAATACAATGCATTTCTCAGAAATTATACTTCTCTCTTTCTCTGTTGTGGTCAAAACAAATCAGCATAATTCAGTTGCTCGTTAGTGCACTCGTCTCTATGGTAACGGTCAGTCTGCTTCATCACGCCATCACACTGAGGGTTTTCTTATCTACCCTCTGTCTGTTTTTTTTTCTTGTTCGTAACGTAAGACACGCTCTGTCACGCTCTTTTCTTTTCTCCATGTTAACACCTCAGGTCCCTGCTGTTTGACGGTGTGTAACTCAACACCTTTATGCTCTGGTGTAGTTTGTAAATAACACACAGACGAACACAGAGTTCAGACTGCTTTAATACGGCTCTTTATGTCGGAGGAACGATGGGATGTTAAGCGCGTATCAGAATGCAGCCCAGCCGGCCGGGTGCAGTTTCCTCTCAGCGCGCCACTGGAGGTGACGGGTTTCACACCAGACTGCTGTCGGACGGCCAAAACAAGCTTTCTGACCACGCTTCATTTATTACCGGTTACAAATATAGATTTAATTTTTTCTGTCAAACTCACTCACAAGACACGTGTTTGTGTCTCCATGTAGACTTATACGCTATACAACGTCTGCGTTTCATACTTACGCTTCATAATATGATGGTGTGTTGTGTACAGTGGGGGAAAAAAGTATTTGACCCCCTGCTGATTTTGTAGGTTTGTCCACTGACACAGAAATGGTCAGTGTATAATTTTAATGCTGGGTTTATTGGAACAGTGAGAGACAGAATAACAACAAAAACATCCAGAAAAACACATGTCAAAAGTGTTATACATTGATTTGCATGTTAATGAGGGAAATAAGTATTTGCCCCCTCTGCAAAACATGACTTAGTACCTGGTAATGTCT
>JAFFST010042220.1:4042-18696 GCA_022414735.1 Noturus placidus | reverse complement strand
TGGACATTTTGTGGATGAGTTTTGGACATTTTGTGGATGAGTTTTGGACATGCTGTGGATGAGTTTTGGACATCCTGTGGATGAGTCTTGGACATGCTGTGGATGAGTTTTGGACATGCTGTGGATGAGTTTTGGACATCCTGTGGATGAGTTTTGGACATCCTGTGGATCAGTTTTGGACATCCTGTGGATGAGTTTTGGACATGCTGTGGATGAGTTTTGGACATTTTGTGGATGAGTTTTGGACATGCTGTGGATGAGTTTTGGACATCCTGTGGATGAGTTTTGGACATCCTGTGGATCAGTTTTGGACATGCTGTGGATGGGTTTTGGACATCCTGTGGATCAGTTTTGGACATCCTGTGGATGAGTTTTGGACATGCTGCGGAAAAAGTGTTTCTGTAATTAAATTCTCTCAAATAGAAGTGCGGTGTGTAGACAGTCACAGTAGGGTTCTTCTCTCCTTTATTACTTTAAGAAACGGATGCAGTGGGGTCGAAAATTTGCACCGTAACAGGCTGTTAGTTATTGCATCATTAAATAAAAGGGCCAATCACGTGGGAAGGGGCGGCGCTTGTAGGGCTGACAGTGCTTCTAAGTTGCATGTGTGTAAAATCTAAAAAGGTGAAGGCTTTGGGTGTTTTTGTTGTCTAATCACACTTAAAAGAAATTACGTCTACAATTAAGGTGTTTAGTTCAGTGTGTAAGAGACCATGGGAGCAGTTTTCAGCTGGATATGCACACACATCTGCATGCTTCTCAGACACACAGCAGCCATCTCCATGCTGTGGACTGTAAGTAGTGTGATGTGATATAGCTTCTAGTGTGTGTGTGTGTGTGTGTGTGTGTGTGTGTGTGTGTGTGAGTGTGAGTGTGAGTGTGAGTTTGAATGTAAACGAGTACAGAGGCTGATGAAGTGTTTGTTTTGAAGTGTGAAGTACAGCTTCCGCCCTCTGAGTGTGTTATGGTCTCCTAGTGGCTTTCATGTCACTGGTTTTGGGGCATGGGGCAGCGTGATTCTGCATGATGACTCATTTTCACAGTAGTGTACTTTTCTGCTTTATTACATTAAGAAACAGCTGTTAGTTATTGCATCATTCAATAGAAGGGCCAATCACGTGGGAAGAGGCGGAGCTTGTAGGGCTGACAGTGCTTCTAAGTTGCATGTGTGTAAAATCCTTGGGCAAGACACTGAACCCCAAGTTGCTGGGGTTACAATATTGTTGCAGTTACTATATCTAATACTTCAACTACTACTACAATTATACTACTATTACTACTAGTGCTATTGCTACTACTACTGTTACTACTACTATATCGAATACTATTACTACTGCTACTACAGAAAGCATGAAGAATGAAACTTAAAAGAAAGCTTGATCATCAGTTATCAGAAATCAAATGTCCTTAAAGGAAATCCAGGTCTAAACCACTAATGAGTGAGCTGAAGGAGATTCAGAATATTCAGAAGATCATTAAGAATATTAGGAAGGAACCTTGAGAGGAACTGTGAGTGTAACGAGGAAATCCTTCTTCTTAGCTTGACACCAGATAGTTGCAGTACAGTACAGTACAAAGTACAAATACGTTATGAATGTCTTATAAATGTCCCATGACCTTTTAAATAAAAAAAAAATGGTTGTGTTTCTTTGTTTACTTATTTTTTTGTTTTCCCTGCAGGTCCAGGAAGCTCTTGAGGCCCCGAACAACCCTGGTGAAGCAGAACAGACCAAGTGTGAGCCTGAATCATACTCCCGAGGATGGAGAGAGCAGGAATCGGACGGCTCACGTGAGCCGTGGAATGACGAGGATGAGTTTTCGGCTCTGTTGGGGGTGGAACATCTTTACCCAGGATTAAATTTTGAAAACGGACCCGAGGAGACAGACTGTAAAGTGCAAGAAGGAGTGACAAGCACACACTGCAGGAAGCAGGAAATACAACGCATCAACACACGTAACGAAGTAAACACTCATCACGTTAACACAAACTGTGGAGCACTCACAGACGTAAGACAGGAAAGACTGTTACTCTCAATCAACGGTCTCAACACAGTGGAACCCAGCACACAACCTGATCCAGGAGCAGGAGAACTCAATACACAACATGTAAACACATATAATGCAAAACAGTCGACCACGAATAACACGGAGGTACTGAAAACACAAGACACTGAAAATATTGATGTCACAAGTAAAGCCTGCATAGAAACAAACAATGAAGAGCAGGCAGGTTCGCAAACTACAGCGACAAAAGGTCAAAATATAGCAGAGGAAAAAAGAAAGGACTATAGTGAGCCATACGATGGGAGACGAAGCTCATCAACAAAATACTGTGGAGAAACATATCTCAAAGTCAGCACTGGTTCACAAAGTACAGATGTGTTTAGTTTAAATGATTCTGGCAGGCACAACTTAGAGAGCACAAGCGTATGCAGTGCAGAGATACACAAAGATATCCACAGTAACATCAACCCACACCTTGATAGGTTACACAATGCAGACGGAAAGCACATACGCAAACCAGAAATACATTCATCTGACAGCAGCGAGGTAGACATCAGAGATACGGGTGCAAAAAACTGCTCTCAGGACTCAGGGCTACACCGTAAAAACAGCAGCAATCCAGCGGCACACTATCCAGAAACCTTTGTAGACACAGAAGGCACAACATGTGTCCCACAAAGACATAACATCAAGTCACGGTGCATAAATTTCAAACACAAGCCACCACCATCTCAGGATGATGTATTCGGTGGAAAAGCAGATGACTCACTAAGCAGGAGTGAACTGAAGCGGATTAATTGCAGCGAATACTCTTTGCACACACGTGCAACAAACGAGAGCGGAGACACCTCAGGTTTGAAAGGAAAGGCACTGAACACCGCCGTGCACTGCAAAGACACTCCGATTGTTCTCACAACATGCAAAGACTGTAACGTAGCGGAGATAGCACCATCCAAAACTGAGGAATACTGCTCGAGAGACCTTAACACCTGTGATGGTGACACAAAGTCTCACGACACACTGTGTGTATCAGGTATCAAATCGTTACATTTGGGAACTGAACCTGTGAACTCTCCAGGGTCTGGACTTCCTCAACCGTCCAATGGTAACCTGTTGCCTGGTTATTCTGAAGAGACTGCTGTGGATATTTTATTGCACACTGAAGAGAAGCAACTACAGAAAACCCCACATGATCAGCAGCAGGAATTAGAGTCCAGGTTCCTGCCATGCTCCACAGACTGTGTGGACGTTGATGGAATCTTTTGGCTAAACTCACCAGTCACTGCATCAGAGAACAACAAGTCCACACTTTCCGATACGAGGGGGTGTAAAGAGTTTGTAGCCAGGGAGGACAGAATAAACAGATTTGAGGAGAAGGTTTGGGAAGATTGCTCCTTTACACTTACACTCTCAGCACAGTCTGCATCTGTGGAAAGATTTGCAGAAGGCACCACCCTCCTCCAAATACACAACGAGTGCAAGGAAATTAACTCCCATATCCCAGAGCTCTTGATATCCTCCAGTCGTTCCTGTGAGAGATTGCATTGCTCCCTTTCCACAGAGGAGAACGTGAAGGAACGAAGCCAGGAACTGACAAGGTCTGAAGACGTGGAAGATAGTCTGTATCCACAACATGGACAGGGTATAGAAGATGAGCTTGAGTCTCCATTCCATTCAGCCAAGTCCAACCATTCTGAGATTAGGACAGAGAACTGTGTCTCATCAAAGCCTGTTGAAACACAGGCTCCAGTATGTACTGTCTGTCAGCCAACACATACGCATGAGCAGTGTGTCAATGTCTTGAATAATCACACACTGTTTATTGATTTCATACCTAAGAGAAGCATCTCTTCTCCCCAAGGGAATGTCAGTGAGATCCCATTTCCAGAAACTAGCACTACTAAGACTGTTGAAGACTCCAAAGCAAGCTTTGCTGAAAAGGACAATCCTCAATCAGATCAGATTGGTCATTGTTGGAACCTCCCTGTATACAATAACACAGCCTCGGAAAAGTCAACAGAGGCCGTAGAAGCTGTAGTTTTCTGCAATCCATGGCTGGGACCTTTTTCTGATGGTCCAGAATGCGGTTCTGAGGATGGTGATCAAACCAATCACCTTACTCTGACCTTCAAACAGAACGAGGGAGCCCTTCAGCAGGGCTTGGTCAGCTTAGATGGTCTGAAGAAATGCTCAGATGTTCTCTGTCCTGTAGACTGGAGCAGTGAGGATTCAGCAGTTTCTGGGCTAGGTGAAGATTTGGAGAGCATTCAGTGTGATTTCTACCCTTCACAGGTGGAGAACCTTGAGCAAGCTACACAGAAAGAGTACCGTGAGAACAATACATGTTTACGCTCTGAATGTAATATAGTAACCACTGGTGATACACTGCACAATGATCAACAGTGTCACATAGACTCACATTTAATACAGTCAGTTCCTAATGGCCTTGGTCCATTTACAGACTCCAGACAATGCAAAGATATTAACCACATACACATACACACATCTCTCTGTGACTGCATACAAGAGACTGATTTAGACTCACTCAGATCTCAGCCACATCAGCCATGTATTGATGTTCTTCAATCTTCACCAGGTTATCTGGAGACTCAGAATCCTCTCAAGCAGGAAAAACAGAAAGAACTCTCTAGCTCAACTCAGATCACATCCCATAACGGCATCAGGAGCTGTGGAGAAAAAGTGGACAGCTCATTAACCCTTTCTGGAGTAAAGACAATACACTACACCCAGTCTGAGGTCCTGCTCTCCCCCAGAAGCCTAGAGCCAATCCTAGAAACGGACTGCTCCCTGGATAACGTCCCTAATACGAATGATGATACCTTTCTAGGTGACAAGAGAACAGAATCTGAGACGTTTGATAGTGACGATATGAAACCCTCAGAGTCAGACCAGGACATTCTTGGGGTTGCTTCCTGTGTGCACCGTTTGTCTGTATGCAAAGGTAACTTTTAACATAAACCCCCCCAAAAAAGAAATAAATAACTTGATAACTAACTAATAAGGAAATAAATAACTAAATAAGTGTTGCGTTTTATCATATTTTGGCTCTGATAAATGGTTGTTTCTCAATCATTAGTCTAATTGTCTAGTCTAAACCAGTTAAATTAATACATTTGGTTCATTTTCTATTTGGTCTGGTTCATCCACCAGGGTAGAACCAAAGTTCGATTCAAATGCACAAATGTCTGTGTGAAATGGTAAAGCACCATATAATACTTCATAAGAGTTATACTACTTAATTAATTATCTATGCCCTATAAAATGGGGAAACTTGGTCAGTACTTTGGTGTTTTACTTTTCATTTCAATTTGAGTTCAATTCACCGCTCTCCTGCACAACATGCTTTATTCTCCAGCTAGCATAACTGCCTGAAATTGAAGATTTCAAAAACATGCTTTGCCGAGCTCAGACAACTAGCAGTATAATGTATTAAAACAGAGAAACCACAACTAAGCACTGATACCATTTACAATATTGTATTGTTTACTTGAACACCAGGAAAGTCTGAGGACCAGCCATGCTCTGCTCCTTCAGACCTGAAGTTCCTGCAGAGTGATGACGCTTCATCAATCAAGTGTCCATCCACAGGATCCTTGGAACTGGACAGGAGCAGCATTAACAGTGAGGACCAAGAGGAGCAGAGATCTCCTCTTGCTGGTACCGGTGTGAAATCACAACATGCAAAAAGTAAAGTTAAGCCATCCAAATTCTCAGTTTTCTCCAAAATGCCCTCGTTTAGACGAGGAAAGAGTATGGCAAGAGATGGGAGGGTAAGTAAGGGTGAAATCTCACCCAGGGACTCACAGGACCGAGGGGAGGACCTTCTTTTCTATAGGACTCACCTGACCCAGGATGCAGGACGAGACCCAGAGAGTCAGCCAGACAACTCAGACGATGAAGTCTTCTACAAAACTGAGGCTGGACATAAGCAAGCAGAGCTTCAGGTAGATACAGAAGAGGAGGAGGAGGAGGAGGATGTTTTTGGTAATGTCCAGGGGACAGGGGACATGGAGGGTTCAGAGATGCCACAACTTAAACAGAGCACTGGAAATGAATGCTCAAGCTGCAGGAGGAGCAAAAGCTCAGAAGGCCTAAGCTTTCGCTTGCGTTTTGCCCAGGCCCACAAGTCTCTGTCAAGCTTATTTGAGTCTCGTTCTGTGGATAAGTACAATGAGTGTCCAGAATCAGAAGATATGCGAGCCAAGCATTCATGGAGGAAGCAGAAACGGGCAAAGGAGGTGGATCTTCTAAGACGTACAATGTCTGTGCCAGACACGGACAGAGATGGAAATAAAGATATGCAGCGCCACACCGACCCACTTAGCAAACGTGGTGTCTTGCGACATGGAGTTGGAACATCCCTGCAGGACAGTAAATCAGATGGGCGCAATAGGAGGTGTTTGTCAATTACGTTTATTGATTCCTCGGAGGCTTCACCTACTCGTGACTTTGGTTCCATCTCACCTATGCCCCTACTACCCAGTCAGATGTCATCATCTTGTTCCAAAATGCCCCCAGGGAGCAGTGAAAACCCAGAACTTCCTATGAGACCAATGAGTCCCAAACCAAGCAGTCCAAGGTCTGCAGGGCAGAAACAGCGATTCCGTTACCCCTCTTCACGGGCAAACACACTTTCTTTGATTATTCTTGGCCAGAGTGTTAGTGTTTCAGATCCCCCTGAGAGACCGAGGTCCCTCAAACCTAAAGTGGGCCGTCAGGGTTCTCTCAGTCCACAGGGTAGCAGCAGCCACCAGGAGGATGGCAGCATAGACAGCCTTTCCCCCATAAGCATCATTACCTCTATGACAGACAATGAATTTGAGGTAAGCAAAGTCTGTGTTATTACTACTTTTGCCTTGTCATCACCAT
The DNA here is from genome assembly GCA_022414735.1 of Noturus placidus. Classification (NCBI taxonomy): domain Eukaryota; kingdom Metazoa; phylum Chordata; class Actinopteri; order Siluriformes; family Ictaluridae; genus Noturus; species Noturus placidus. The sequence goes on along the minus strand of JAFFST010042220.1, from coordinate 11,802 downwards.
GTTAGTGTCGTTTCTGTTCTGCTAATGGTCCACAGTCCAAATAATATGGTGTGTCAGTTGTGTATTGTCTAAGGCAACTAATGACCTATAGCTAATTAGTGCGCAGCTGATCATAGCTAATCACAGCTACACATATGATGAACTGGCCAATAAGTATCCCAATTAACCATGACTTAGCTTACAGAAACTAAAAATGATATATTTTACCCATTCCTTGACATCCTTTAGCTTTCTCTTTACAGTCTTAACTGTAGGCTTGAAGTATAGTAGGGTTCTTCAGACATAGTTTGGAGATACAATTGCCCAAACACGTCCCCTGATTCAATCTTAGTTAGCAAGCATTTCATGGATGAAATCAGGTAGGAGAAGGAAAACTGACAATGTAAACAACTGTGGTTCCATCCAGTGTTGGCGTTCAATGGCAGATACATAGAGTTCAACATAAACATTGTGATATGCTTAAAAATTTGAAAAAGTCGCCATCTAGAGGTGGCTTTGCAAACAGGTAATGGGGACATCGTTTCTGAGATTTAACTCTAGATCAATCAGAACAGATTCTGCTGAAGCTGTTTCATGGATGGGAAGATCTATAAGCACTACTGAATTGCACAAACTGTCCGAACAAAGACTATAGGTGTAATCGTAAATACTGAAATTTTTATTGTATTCATGGAATTTATTTATTTTTTACCTTTCTTCCACACACTAGGCAAATTGTGTGAGTCCACTAAGAAGAGCATTATTTTTATTTAATCAATTCTTTTGAGAACTGGTTCTTGTTCAGTGATATTCTGCTGACTATGATTAGTTAAACATATTTGTTCATTTTGAACTATAAACTAGTTATGATGCTGCCTCTGAATGCACTATTGCCCAGTAGTTAAGTATTTTGTCCAAGGATACTGTCTGATGATGCTTCTCAAAACAGCCCAGTGTATCGCTGAAGGTATTTCCTGGAAGTCCTCATCTTTCAAGTCACTCTGCAGTAATGAAGATGGTGAATAGTTCTCCTGCAGGATCGTCCAGTCTGAGGACCAGATCCGGGTCCAGCATTAGCACTGTTCCTAGCCTACCCAAGCAGGTTGGATTGCAAAGACACTGTTTTAGGGATGATCTGTGGATCGAGGAGAAGAAGAAGCAGCAGAGGAGGCTGACGAGGGCCGCAGTAAAGAGGGGAACTCACCCACTGGAGGAGCTAGAGGAAGTAAGAGTGACCGAAATGTCTGCTGGAGCAAAGACTTATCTTCTCTTCACTTATTTTTCTCTTCAACTTATGCTGTCTGTTTCGTCTCTTGTCTTCACTGTTCTTTGTTAAATTTCGCTTTTCCACAACTTCTTATCTACTTCTATCTTCAACACTCGGCAATCTCTTTTGTACTTTTCTTACAGTCTACGTTATTGGTCCATCTGCATTATTATGGACCTTGATATATACTCGATTTACAGTTTGTTTGGTCCATCTGTATTTTCACTGACCCTACTGATTACCACTCTGACTTAGTCTTCTTTCATTAACCAGTGAATTAAGTGTATTAGATGAGGGGAAATGAAATTGTGCTGGACTCCAGACATGAAGAACCAGCCATGGGCTCTAGTACGTTGGAGAACTTCACTGTGTTGTTTAATAGAGCCATAGTTCCCAATCCAGCTCCAGTCGGTCCAGAATTTTTTTTGTTTTTGCTCCAGCTTCCATACACCAGGTAATATGGCGCTCAGGTGTGTTAGCACATGAACTGGATGCTCTAACAAGCTGCCAGCTGCCAAAACACAAGCCAAACTGGTCAAGCATCTGCATTTACATTTATTCATTTAGCAGACGCTTTTATCCAAAGCGACTTACAAATGAGACACACTCACACACCAATGGTAGCAGAGCTGCATGCAAGGTGCTAGCTTGCCATCGGGGGCAACTTAGGGTTCAGTGTCTTGCCCAAGGACACTTCGGCATGGGATCACCCGGGCCGGGATTCCAACCACCAACCCTACGATTAGTGGATTAGTGGACGACCTGCTCTACCGACTGAGACACAGCCGCCCATACAACTGCACTTTATACCACCATAAGTTCTATTTGATGTAAATTCTGTCGCTAGACAGTCATAAAAAGCATTTCACTCCACATCGTACTGTGTATTTAGTACTTGGTACTTGTATACATTGATAAATGTTTAAATAAATGTTTGACAATATCTAAATTCTGCATGGTTGTGTTATTTTCATATAAACAACGTGACAGTGATGCTGCATTAATAATGATAATTTACTGGGTTTGGGAGCTGCTAGCTGGTCAGTCCAAACAGGGTGAAAGTTACTATGGGCTGGTTAGAGAACTATATTTTATTAAGTTCACTGTGATTAGAATAAGGATGACAATCTGTAATCTTCTCCGCCAGGTGAGGACCCGTCTGTCTCTATGTGCATTGAAAGTGTTTCCTGGAATGCCACTCCGAAGTCTGAGCTTCTCTCACAGCACCCCCATCGGGCTGGACTGCCTCGGCTGGAGACGACGCATGTCCTCCCCTGGTGAGTACCGAGATTTAGATGTCTGCTTGTACTCATTTTGGAAGCATCAGTAAGACTTTAAGATTGTATCTGAGGTGGTATTATGATTTGTTTTGTATTTATTTTCTGGTGTATGTGGCTGGTTGTCCGTATGTGGATTTGTCCAGGTACGTAAGGTTAAAATGATGCTTGTTTGCAATGGCCAGTGTTGAGATTGTGTGATGTTTGTGGGTAGCATTGGCTCAGCAGTTAAGGTTCTGTGGTAGTGATCAAAAAGTTGCGTATTCAAGTCTCAGGCCTTAAGCAGTACTTAGAGCACTCAGCTGCTTAGCTAAATTCTGGATAAATGCAATAGCCCAGCAAGTCGGTAGGTGCTAACTGCTGCTTGAGAGGACCCAACGTATTTCAGGGGATCAACTCAGGCATTTGAAATAGACCTTAGCAGAACTGATTAACAAAAGAAAAAAGGCACAGTCCAGCTACTCCAGTTTTCTAAGCACTTAATGGAGCCAATCAGATGCATTTATGTAAAGTATTCATCTTAAGAATGTTAAAAAGAGAAATCTGTGGCAGCCATCAAAAGTAGTAAAGTGAAGCTTCTACTGAGAAACAAAATTCAAATGGATTGTTTACAGTCGTCCAGTTGTCTCCATTCAGTGCTGGTAGTCACGTATACAGTTCTTAGTCAGCATGGAATTATATATAAATGGATCTTTACAAATTTTAGTCGAATACACCTGAATTAAAAGCTGAGAGATTTGGAAGAGATATTTGTTTAAATGTAGCACATGCATCATCACCTTTCTGGAGACACTCTGTATCAGAGCCGGTGTTAGGACAGTGTGTTATTGTAATGTTGACCGACTACCAGCAGGGGGCAGCTGAACTGTGCTAGAGCCTGGCATGATATAAAATCTCAGCCTGAACTCAATGTGCAGTAAAGGCCCTTTTATTCTGCAGTGAACAAAAGTGGACGTCTAAGCCCCACATACTTCCTCCTTATGGGAATGTGTCATGTTCAATAATGCTTTGGACAACTGAAGTGTATGGAGTCGATGTGTCTCTTTATCTGAAAGTTAAAGCAAGACAGGAGAATTGTTCCTGGAATGCATTCCCCCGATTTGTAAATTTGATCATGTAGCTCTTACACAGACAACATGTGGCTCTCCTGGAGTCCTCAGGGACTGGCACATTCATCCACTCGCGGGTGTGGGCGATTCGGTCTTGACTAGGAGATGTCTATAGTTAAAAAGATTCTGAACCATATAGACGGTAATATATTCAGTTGCATCTTTCAGTGGGGTCTATCTCACATTAGCACACAAACCATGTCCTGTGCACCTACACACTCGACTGACCATACTCATCCTGAGAGTGAGGGTAGACCTGTCGCGCCAGATGTCATCTCTGTAATTAGATCAATTTGTGTTGATTGTATTGAGGGAAGAGAACTGTGGCGGCCTTCCCAACGCTGCTTCCTTTTAAGACTCGGTGTCTGTGTATTTCATTCCACTCGCACGTCTGATTTTTGAAGCTGATGTTTTAAGATGACATTTAAAAACAATCAGTGTTTAGCAATAGTTCTAAGTTTGTCCCGTGTCTTAATGTTCTTTTTCACGTTTTTTAAAATGTACTTAACATCATGAGTGTTCAGCTGGACATCACAGAGACTCTTAGTGATTAGATATGTAAGCCTGGGATCTATCGTTATTTTACCTTAGCTAGGAAACGCACTCTAAACACTAGTCATGTTTCTGTCTAGCTAACATTAGCTAGTTAAGAAGCTAGCCAGTAGCTTCATGTTCAATTTGCCTGCATGTATAATAAATGCTCTATAAATTTCCATCACAATCATTTATTTTGTTTGTCTTCTATTTTGTTTTCAGTCAGCATTAGCATCGACTGGTGGCATGGTGGCCCAAGGTCCCCGGTTCGACCTTGAGCTCAGGTTACTATCTGTGTGGAGTTTCTGTGAATGTTCTCCCGGTGTTTGCATGGGTTTCCTCCAACCTCTCAGGAACATGCAGGTTGACTGAGTATGCTAACCTGCCCATAGGTGTGAATGTGTAGGTGGACTGGTATCCCATCCTGGGTGTATTCCTGCCCCATACCAGTGTTCCAGTGTTCCGAGATTAGACTCTTGACCCACTGCCATCCTCCCCAGGAAATCGAAACGACTGAATGAATTAGCTTCTACTCACACCTCATATTGTGGAATGGTTATATCTAAATTGTCCTGCATCTGTGTTCTTGAATCCTTGATGGTTGATCTCAAAAAAAAAAAACAAGCTGGCTATTTGGACTTTGTTTAGAGAATGCCTCGCTTCACATCAAGCTAATGAATTTTATTTTGGTACGCTGTGTCTCAGAACACAGGGAGTATCCTGTATCGGATGTGTAGGAGGGTTGAATCTCCGTGTAGACAGTTAGCCTCCCATCGTACTACAGCTGTACTATGAGAGATATTAATACCCAGTGCTGTGAGGAAAAGCGCCTGCAGTGTGGTCTGTGTGTTTCAATATCTTTATGAAGGACTGGGAGGACATTAGATCACATTTCTGGCTCGCATCATATAGAATGCATGTACTGTATACAGTGGATGTTTGTGTATATTAGTGTATAAGAGCTCCATCCATCTTATTCATAAGCAGCAGCGCCATAATGGGTATGGGTATGCACAGACAGGCAGGAAATCCCAGCATTAGAGCTTCCTGTGTGACACTCTGCAAAGCACCAGGGCTTTATCCATTACAGCCAGGTTATAGCAGGAGAGATAGGTGGAGAGAGGAAAAGATAGAGGCAAAACAAGTGAGGGGTGAAATGAGCCGCTTTCAGTGCCACTCGAATGCTATTAGTGGCACTTTTTCATCTCCCGAGTTCCCCCTCAGAGCCCCCCGCTGATGAATGGTGTGCTGCTATGGGAAAGAAGTGACAGAGCAAGGGGGAGAGAGAGAGAGTCAGAGAGAGAGAGACGGAGTTAGAGAGGAGGAGCTGCAGATCCTACAGCAGAAAGGCTGTTGCTAGTGACCAGGCAGCAGTATCAGCCAGCACTTCCTCATTCACACACACACACACACACACACACACACACACACACATATACAGACACACACTTTGTGTTTCTGTTGAGATAGCAGCAGGCAAGGGTGGACGCTTGTGCGCTGCCATGCGCACCCAGCAGGGCGGTGCTGAGGGCTCTGTGCCCCTGCCCGGGGGTAGTTGTGGCAGTAGCAGTGGGAGTTCAGGCTTGTCACCCGGATCGGACTCGGATGCCAGTCTCGGGCCTGGAACTTACTCTGGGTATGGGGGAACCCTGAGGGGCATCTTATCCCGATATTGGAGCCTTGAGAGCCTTCACTCCACCACGGGTAGGATGAAACATACAGATGTAGAACTGCTTTCTGTTATTTTTATAGTCCAACAACTTCATTCTCTGTAATAATATCATATGGTTGGTGTCAATGCTTTCATTTTGTTTTATGTTTATTAGGCATGATGGATGAATGGAGCAGTAGATGGTTAAAGTTTAATAATAATAATAATAACTAGTTAATTGTGATATAGTTTTTTTTTTTCTCTGTATATATTTTGTTTTGTTTTTTTATTGACCGGAGTATATACATTTCTATGTGGATGGATGGATGGATGGATGGATGGATGGATGGATGTAGGGATGGGTGGGTGGATGGAGGGATGGATGGATGGTGGGATTGATGCGTTGTGATTCTCTGAAAGGATGGATGGAAGGATGGATAGATAGAGGGATTGATGCATTGTGATTGTCTGGATGGATGATTGGATGAAGGGATGGATGGATGTTGGGATGGATGGATGTAGGGATGGATGGGTGGATGGAGGGGTGGATGGTGGGATTGATGCTTTGTGGATCTCTGAAAGGATGAATGGATGGATGGATGGATGAATGGATGGAGTGATGGATGCTGGGATTGATGCTTTGTGGATCTCTGAAAGGATGAATGGATGGATGGATGGATGGATGGATGGATGGAGCGATGGATGCTGGGATTGATGCTTTGTGGATCTCTGGATTAATGGAGGGATTGGTGTATCTGTGGTTCTCAGGATAGATAGATGGATGGGTGGACAGATTGATGTTTCATGGTTCTCTGAATGGATGGAAGGATTAATGATTTTTTGAGTCTCCTGGTGGATGGATGGAAGGATGGATGGATTGAATGACAGTTGACTGGATTAACTGATGTTTTGTGATGGTGAATGGACTGAAGTGATTGAGCGATGGAGAGGTTTTCTGGATGAATGGAGGGATTGATGCTTTGTGGGGAATAATGATGTGTGGTTCTCTAGATGAAGAGTGGGATAGATGCTCTGAGGTTCTCCAAATGTATGGAGGGATTTAGACTTGGTTATCCGTAATAGTACATCAATACATTAATGGATGTATGAATGGATGAATAGATACATGGATGGATGGATGGCTGGGCTGATGCTTTGTAGTTCTCAAGATGGACTGATGGAGTTATGTTGTATAGCTGATTGAAAAGAAGGATGAATAGATTGGCGTTATTTGGTTCTTTTATTGGATGGAGAGATGATGATTTGTGGTTCTCTGTATCGCTGAATGAATGGAGGGCTGGGTGGATTGATGGATGAATCGATGCTTCAGCTTGATCTCTGTAACAGTATATGATTAGATGAAATGACGGGTGAATGGATTGAAGGATCCGTTTACAGTATGCAATTCTCCTACTGACACAACTGAAAGCATACTACTACTACTACTATAACAACAACACCAACACCAACACCAACAACAATAACAATAATAATAATAATAATAATAATAATAATAATAATAATAAAGTGTGCTTGTTACAGATATAAATGTAATGAAGGATTAATGTTTTTGATACATACTCATGTACAAGAGGCGGTTGTGGATCAGGTGGTAGAGCGGGTTGTCCACTTCAGCAAACGGAGGCAAGACCAATCAGACAGGGTTTACAGGAAAATACACACATGGAAATACTCGCGTCTTATTGGCTGACGGTCTGAGGGGAAATGGATATATGCCGATTGTTTTTTAACCAGTACATGTGTTGAAACTGAAACTGTAACGTCCTCTGGTGCTGAGCAGGAGAACGAGGCGTGTAAACGGGGCGGCTGTGTCTCAGTCGGTAGAGCGGGTTGTCCACTAATCCACTAATCGTAGGGTTTGGCGGTTCGAATCCCGGCCCGGGTGATCCCATGCCGAAGTGTCCTTGGGCAAGACACTGAAC
>JAFFST010042218.1:1699-16188 GCA_022414735.1 Noturus placidus | reverse complement strand
AGAGAGAGAGAGAGAGGTAGAGAGAGAGAGAGAGAGAGAGCGAGAGAGAGAGCGAGAGAGAGAGCGAGAGAGAGAGAGAGCGAGAGAGAGAGAGAGAGAGTGAGAGAGAGAGAGAGCGAGACAGCCAGAGAGAGAGAGAGAGAGAGCGAGACAGCCAGAGAGAGAGAGAGAGCAAGACAGCCAGAGAGAGAGAGCGAGAGAGAGCGAGACAGCCAGCGAGAGAGAGCGACAGCAAGAGAGAGCGAGAGCGACAGCAAGAGAGAGAGAGAGCGACAGCGAGAGCGAGAGAGAGAGCGAAACAGACAGACAGAGCAAGCGAGAGAGAGAGAGCATGAGAGAGCGAGAGAGCGCGAGAGACAGAGACAGTGAGAGAGAGAGACAGACAGACAGTGAGAGAGAGAGACACACAGACAGAGACAGAGACAGAGAGAGACAGAGAGAGACAGAGAGAGAGACAGAGAGAGCTAGAGACAGAGAGAGCTAGAGACAGAGAGAGCGAGAGACAGAGAGAGCGAGAGACAGAGAGAGCGAGAGACATACAGAGAGAGCTAGAGACAGAGAGAGCGAGAGAGAGACATACAGAGAGAGCGAGAGAGAGACAGACAGAGAGAGTGAGAGAGAGACAGACAGTGAGAGTGAGAGAGAGACAGACAGCGAGAGAGAGAGAGCGACAGCGAGAGAGCGAGCGAGCGAGACACAGACAGCGAGAGCGACAGACAGCGAAAGCGACAGACAGCGAGAGCGACAGACAGCGAGAGCGACAGAGAGAGCGAGAGAGACAGACAGACAGAGAGAGAGAGAACGAGAGAGGCAGGCAGGCAGACAGAGAGAGAGGCAGGCAGGCAGACAGACAGAGAGAGAGACAGACAGAACGAGAGAGCACGAGACACAGACGGAGAGACACAGACTGAGAGACACAGACTGAGAGACACAGACGGAGAGACACAGACGGAGAGAGAGATAAAAAGGGAGACAGACAGAAATAAAGAGAGATAGAGAGACAGACAGACAGAGATAAAGAGAGAGACAGACAGACAGAGATAAAGAGAGAGACAGACAGACAGAGATAAAGAGAGATACAGAAAGAGAGAGGGTTCAGAGTGTGAATACAGAATCACTTCACTGCTTGGACCTGACCTCATTTCTTTCTTTCCTTGCTTTCTTTCTCCACCCGTCACTGGTGATCTCTCGCTTCCTCTATCTGCCTCCATGTCTGTCTCCCTGTCTAGCCAGTAGGCGCTTGTGAGTGAGTGTGTGAGTGAGTGTGTGAGTGAGTGTGTGGGGAGCGTGCCGCAGGTTCGGAGCATTTCTGGAACGACCTTGAGCCAGCATGCGGGAGCGCGTTACCATGGCAACGGCGCTTCACACATCCAGGAACAGCTGGATGGAAAGCACTGTGAGAAATTCTAGCGGGAGTCGCTATGGTGGTGAAAATAAAAATTTTAATGTAAAAAAAAAAAAGATGATGAAAAGATGAAGAAAAGGCACACGTTCCAGCTCTGTCTCTGCCTCGTTATCGTACGTCTATCCTTGAGGAAAACAACCAGCAGTAACATTTTTAAAATGGTTTTATCATGGCTTTTTTAATGATGTAAATATGAACAGGTTTAATAAAACACACGAGGGAATGAACGGCGATGTGAGCCATCTTTAACAGACACGTTTATAAGTGAAGTATCGCCCAGAATCGACCCTGTTTGTATTTCACTAAGCTCAGGTCTGATGTATTCCATCTGAATGTAAAAGGAGTCATAATTTTTTTTACAATGTCATCATAGTCGTAGATTAAGGTTGAAAGATGTTACGCAACCTCTTCGGAGAGAACATTTCAGCATCAGCAGAGCTCTTACAAGCACACAAGATGATATCGCCGAAATAATTCACCAGATAAGGATTTCTGTACGAAAACAAACCACTCGAACGTCTCCGTACCTCCGCGGGGGGAAACAATCCCAAAACACTGAAGCTGAGTAATCACCTGCGTATGCCCATCAGCTGTAAATTAAATCACAAGCACCTTCACGGTGCAGTTGATTTACATTTAGCCACGCCCACAAAAAGCTCACAGAGAGCTGAAAATGGCAAACCAGTGACTAAAAGTTGAAAGAGGACCTCCTGAACGTGCCGCGTATTAAATCTTCCAGCTCAGACACTGAGTGCCATTACTTTTGTCCACATTGGTGAACTCCTTGGGTCAACCCTATGGCCAGTTGTCCTTTTTCGCCAAGAAAAACACAACACTTTCTTAAAAGTTCCCCCGAGTTCCTACCTCAAAAATGGAAGAAGCGCCATCTTGAGTTTAGTGAGAAAAAAATATATTTAAAAAAAAATCTAAACAAAAAAGAAAGAGTCATGTTGTTTATGAATTTTATATTGATTCATATAAGCATGTACGTCATATCCAAACTGAACGCCAGCCAGGCCACACCCACAAGTGTCAAATATACATACATACATACATATATATATACATATATACACACACACACACACACACACATTTATTTAAACATTTTTCTTGCCAACAATTTTTAAGACACAACTTTGGTCTTAGTTGACACTTGTAGAAGAGGCGGAGCGACACACGATGTTACCGATACAGGGGACCAAGTCGGGCGGGACCTACCAGCCGGTAACTGATTAAAAAAAAAAGTAAAAAAATTACTAAACTTTATTACAAAAATAAACAGTACTGTATGAACATTAATATATTAACTGTTAAGAAATATTAAAATGAATAAACAAACGATACGTATCCAATCTGAACCAAAAAGTAACACACCAAATAAAAAATAGAGACATCCGAAATTAATCAAAAACACTTCAAACACCAAAAATGAGTCAGCGCTGGTTTTTATTCGGCCTCTAGAGGCTGCTCTCGTATTGTATAAAGCCAGCAGACCCTTCCCGGCCACACCCATGCCTTCTCTCGCAGTTCCAGCAATCGGTTATTGGTTTGATTAATTGGCCGACCTCTAACTTGTAAAATGTAATACAGCTAAAAATCAATCTCCCGCTCCTTCTGAAATAGTTTTGAGTGAAAATCCATTTAATCCTCACGTGTGAACCGAAGCAACCTGCTAGTGAACAGAACGCAGACAAACCTGCTAGCTTAGCTAAAATGGGTTAACATCCTACTTTATCCACTCAACAGCCAAGAAAAATGACATACTTCGCTAGGACTTCCTTTTACATAAAAACAAGATGGCTTCAGGCTAAATGTTCTCGATTGATGTATTCGCAGATAAGAAAGATATCAAGTCACGTCTGAATCTAACGTCTCAGAAACCTGATCTGAATCTAAAGTACCTTGACGTGGCTGATTTCTGAAGACGCAGGACGCTGGCAGTAGAACTGTGTTTCTGAGGAGTAAAAGTTGGTGTGGTGATGGAATATTTGTTTAATATGACCTCTGGGGTTAACGTCTTTAGTATACATTAGTATCTTGGCAACGTAGCGATGTATGCCGTGTACATGTTATACGCTATAATTTACATATTCAGCAGAGTAGATCCTAAACCGTCCCCTTACTGTTCAAAGCACTGACTTCTAATACACAGACGTAAAGCAGCACAGCCATCGAGTCAGCTTCAGGTTCTTCATGATGTAAGTGCCCTTGAACTTAATCACCGTTTTCTAGATCCTAACCATCAGGTAAGCGAACAAGTTAGCACAAAGTGACATCGGGCCAGCTGGTGGGACCACGAATGAGACGTTTCGATACAACTCCACTCGCCCGGCCCTATTTTTCATCACGAAAATGAAAACACCTTGCACAAAGCCACAGAAAAGACTTAAGATCTGAAGAACGACGTGGTCATTAAGATCTTTTTAATGCAAAGACAGACGAGCACCATAGCCTGAGGAGTCAAATACAAGCGGCTCTTTCACTTAAATACCAAAAGGAAGAGGAGCAACAATAAAAGAAGTGAACAGAAAGATGAATTTATCTTCAATACATGCTCACGGATTCAAGAGGCCCACAAAAGACAAAAAAAAAAAACAACAACAAAAAATGGAGAAATTCAGGGAGAACCGAATGGTTCCGGAGAGGTGCGAAGCGAAAAGGAAAAAATACAGAGATAAATAAAATATTCGTGGTTAATTTATGGGTCTCGGTAACGGTGCAGTTTCTCAAAACCCCGCCCCCTTACCACCTCCTGAGTCCGACCCATTCACCACCTCGCCGCCATCAGTCACTGTCCGCCGCCTCCTCGTTCACCTATCGGACCACACGCGGCTATGCGATGTGGCTGTGTCTCAGCTCAGGATTTAACGACCCTCTTCACAGCTACGGTGAACAACTGGGGCACGGCGCTGCTAATTGGACGGATCGTTAGGAACGGCTGTGTTTACAACGCCCTCGCGAACGTGACCCGCACACGTTCTTCAAGACCCTCACACTTCTCTCTTATGATAAATAAAAGGAGGTCAGCGAGGAAATGGATCTTCTCTTGAGCACCTGCATGACCTCCTCAAAGATCAGGCTGCAAGTTTAGATCGGAGAGAACAGAACTTTTTAAACTATTAAAAACATGCAACAAACATTATTAGCTAAAGATGAAGACCTGATTTAACTCAGAAGAGGAAAGCTGTAACTTGGAAATTATGCAATTTCTGAGCTCCGCCTTGTTCCAGCTACAAAGCGGGGGGTGGGGGCATTTATTTATAGACATTAAGACTCAACTAGTCAACATCACCAAACTTCCCCTTCTGAAGCGGTGACATCCACAAGTCCACACGAGTCATGTGCTCTCTTGAAAAAAAGATTGAACACTTAAAGATTAAACGTACAACCTGACGACAGAGCGGTTCCAAGAAAGAACCAGAGACCCATTCCATATCCAAAGAGGAACCTTTTCGTTCATATTCCAGTGCAGCAACTCTTCCTTCTCGGGATCACTGAACCGTTTGCTTTATATTTCCACGCAAGCGCTAGAACATTGGTTCTGTCTTGTGTCCATACTTCATTGAAGACATGGAACAGCATGAATGACAAAGAACCCTGAGATCCATAAGACGTTCATGTGAGGAACAGACAAAATTTCTCCAAGTCCATGATTCACATCACTCTCAGACTGGATGACTGAGAACTCAATGAGGTCTATATAGACCCCCAAACATCATCCGACAAGGAAAATAAAACACAAAGAGCAAGTCTGGTGCGCTTTGTGTTCGTGTTACATCGAGCACCTTTCACCAGCTTGGGGGCGAAACAGAGAGTTCACTGTGGCTCCAGAACATAGTGCATTAATAAACACTCTGTGGTGTTGGTCATGCCATGAAGCAACAAGCGGTTTAAAATAATTATCTCGTGCTGAATAAGAGCAGCGTCCTGTATTAGAGAAGACTAACAAAATGGAAATGCAGAAAGTGGGTTATTAAACTCCATTAATATCTGCCTAGAGCTTTGTACAGAACACTTCACAAAGAAAAAAATATGACAAGTGCTCCGTCGAGAAGCATTAGTCTCGGTCTGAACTCACAGCAGGCGCTACGCGGCGGCACGCTACATCCTCTGGATCCTTACCGCACGCTCGTGGTGGAATCTCAACATATTTGCATAAAGTGAGCAATCAAAACCTCGAGAAGCACAAAAGATCGGAACGACGAGAATGAAAAATGGTAGGACAATACACGGTATGACCCAGCCTGCCATATGTCTTGCTAACGTTGACCCAGATTCAGCAGCGGCGCTCGATCGGTCAGTTTCAAACATCAGCAGTGGGGAATTTCATGGCCTGGATTTACCATCACTTCCCTGAATTGTGTGCACGTGTAATACATATCGAAATGGTCTGCACTGGATCAAGTGCTATTCTACAGTATGTGCTGCTGAGTCATGAGTGTGGAAGCCATTTTGTTCGATTAAATTTATGAGATAATTACAACTAGGACTATTCATGCAGCATTACATTGGTGAGATCTTATTGTAGACTCCTATTAAATTTATTTTATGGCTATTCCTCAGAACGCTTCTTCAGTCCTCATTTTCTAACCCGGATCACTTCAGGTTTAAAGGAGAACGTTCATATGATCAAGCCGCTACTGAGAAACCCAGTGTCGTACGCTTCCACTCGAGACATGTCAGCTACACGCAGGTGATTTGAATAATCCGAACATGGAGCTCTTCATCAGCTGTGTAACCCAACTCTGAATACCAAGAACTTTCCTTACGCAAAAATAGAACTTTTTGGACTTAATTACGACTCTGAATACAGCCCTTATTCAGGAGAAAATATAGACCATGTCCAGAGCTTTGTAGTGCTAACTCGTAGCTCATCATACTTTGGGTTAGAAGAACATTAGCTAGCATTGTATCCTAGCTAATTAGGTTTCTGTGAAACTGAAACAAAAAATACGGCAGGTATGCTGAATCGTTCAGTTTCCTGGGGCGCTAGATAGTTAATCTAGCTATTAAATAATTCAATACAAGTTCATCTACAAGCGGCTGGTTAGAAACTTTTTGGATTTATTCTTCCGAGTCTACAATTTTTTAAGTTAAATCAGAGATCTGTCTTTTTCACCAAGTACAAATCTGCATATTTTATTGATTTCCCTAAACATAGCTACATAGCTTAGCTTACCTTGTTTTAGAGTTTACTGTAGATTTCCAGACATTGTTTAGGGTTTTGTTTACAATTATTTATCTATAATACGAGGACGATCATAACAGCGACACAGCAAGCACACAATTACTAAAACCATTTACATAAATGTAGCTTATGTGCTGATTGTCTCTTTTTTACTACGATTGCTTTTGATCGTTACCCTAAATTCGATTAGGACGTATTTGTTTATTATGTTATTAAACTACGACACTTCTTAATATAATAAAAACCTTCGATAAAAATCTTTTTACTTATAAATTTCCAAAACATTTTCCACACATTAACGTAGCTACATTATCCTAGCAAAAAACACGCTTAAAACCTCCAGGTTTGCACCAGCAAGCGACAGGTGATCGTTCATTTCGTCGTTCAAAAAGATTTTCAAAAAGATTAGTAGACCGGCCACGCCCACACACAACAAACTACAAGCGACATGACTGATTCGTTCCTTTACTAAAAACAAATGTAGGATTATGACCGTTGTGAGATTTTAATCATCTGCATCATTATTTGTTGAATACAGTGATTACGACTTAAAAGAAAGATGCCCTAAATATATTCGCTCAAACAGTTGCACTTCACTAGTAATGCACTAATTTTGGACTTATTAAAGACTGACCTTCAAGGTTATCCGACATGTTAAACAAGTGCACAAAGTATGCATACTGCACATATAAAATGAATAAAACCGTCCTGATGAAATATATCCTGCACAGCAATTATATTATCGGTAATATTTAATTTTTTTTTTTCATTGTATACATCACCTTTTTTTTCCCCAAATGATTCTGATTCATCACAGAGTTATGGATGACGAACTCCCAATTTAAACTCCAAATTAATATAGATTAGTGCAGTGTGCATCCTGGTGCATGCAGCACCTCAGCACGCAATCAATCCAGCCCCTAAAAAATTATAATAAAATCAGCCAGTCTTTCCAAAAATTACAATGACAAACGGGTGACTATTCCCAGCCTCGCCTCCTCGCCAGCTCCTTATTTCCTGAATGCACACTTGGTGAACAATCTGTCTGAAGGTTTAATGTGTAGCACGAGTGCAGTGTGCTGCTTCTTACCTGCACAGGTTTCATCCAAAATCTTTGTGCATTAAATCCTGATGATGATGAAACACATGCACATGAATCTTACCTATCTGTCGGTCTACCTGTCTCTTTAACCCAAATGAGGCTTGATTTGTTCTTTTAAAATGCACCTGTGCAAACTGCATTGTTGCAATGTTAAAATAGTTCAATCTGAATCATTCCTACCTGCATGGAGGATGTTAGAATGGACATCTGTGTAGAATTATGCATTAATGACACACACTGCACGCGCGCACACGCACCCGCACACACATCAGCGCAACATGTATGAAGGTGGATGAAGTGCACTGAAACCTGCCGCGTCTCATTCACATGTAAGCCAAACTTCGACTTTGAATCATTTGTTACATTTTAATAAGTTGTCATTTACCAAACCTGGAACTTTATCCAATTCATAAAAACAGCAAAAACACAATAAACAGCCAGGAACCCGTTCAAACAGTGAGGTATGATTACTTAAATATCCCCAACAGCCAACCTGACCGACCACTAACATTAACATTAACGTCAACATTAACGTTTACAAAGCCTCAAAAATATTCTCCGAGATGCAATTATAAAACCTAAAACGTACCAGTTTTCACCGCCTCCGACAAACAGAAATATGTCTTCTTCTCTTCTGCTCGTTTGCTGCTTTCTATTTCAGCTCTGTCTCCGCCATCTTCCGCTGCTGTTTGTTTAAATGAGAAACGCTGCCTCGAGAGCAGTCAGCCAGCTTGGAAGCCGGCGCCGGTGCATTATGGGTAACGTAGTCTACGGCTGCGGTTTGAGTAACGATTCTTAGCCCGAATCGCTTTCACAATAAACTACATGTCCACGTGTGCACAGCGGCATAGACAGATAAAGTCGTGTGTAGACTGCTGAGAGAGAGAGAGAGAGAGAGAGAGAGACAGAGAGAAACGAGCCCCTGGATTTATTTATAGTCCGATTCAGCTGATAGACAACACAATGACCAACAGAGGACATTAAACCATCATTATAACACTTATAACCTTTATATGAACTCATAGTTAAACACGTACGCCATTTTAATGTCACTAAAGTACATAATTAGCATATAATTATATAGGTACAGCCTATAGTATGTAAATTCTATTATTTAATATTTTATATGACAGTTAATCAATTGATTTATTAATATTGTTTTATTAATATTAAATGTCAAATATCCAAGCATTTTTATGTAAATAATATGTTGATAGTATGCGATCAGTATAAATAATCAGTTTGTAAATAATAATAATAATAATATTTCATATTAGAGTAATAATACTGGCACCATTTCCAGGGTGTACCCCGCCTTGTGCCCAATGCTCCCTGGGATAGACTCCAGGTTCCCTGTGACCCTGACAAGGATAAGCGGTATAGAAGATGGATGGATGGATAATAATGAATATTTTATCATATTATATAGGAAGTAATTATTTTAATATTAGCTATTAATTATGTTTGTGATTGATAGCAATAGTGTAAAAGTGTAATTT
This sequence comes from Noturus placidus, assembly GCA_022414735.1. Classification (NCBI taxonomy): domain Eukaryota; kingdom Metazoa; phylum Chordata; class Actinopteri; order Siluriformes; family Ictaluridae; genus Noturus; species Noturus placidus. The sequence continues at coordinate 6,991 of JAFFST010042218.1, read as the reverse complement.
ATAAAGTATTTAATATAAGTAAAGTATATAGACAACAATTGTAGAATAATACTACTACTACTACTACTACTACTACTAATAATAATAATAATAATAATAATAATAATAATAATAATAAGCAGTTAACTTTAATCTTATATCATAAATGGTATGTTAGGAAATTATATTATTAATCAATAATTATATTGTGATTAATTACTTGATAATTATTATATTTTGAATTATATTATATAACATGACGGTTACTAACTTTATATAATATTATTATATTTTGTTACATTTTAGGGTACTTTATATAAATAAAGTATATAATTACATTAAGTATATAGAATATAAATATAATTAATTATACATGTTGAAGAATTGCTTAATATTTTGCATTATAAGTGAATTAATATGTTATTATTAATTGTGAATAACTATTAATATTATAATATTGTTTATATTAAATTGATTTAAGGCATTTTATGTAAATAAAGTAGCGTATAAATATATAATTAATATCTCACAGTAAAGTCATAATGAATATTTTATATTGTGAATTAATATTATGAAAAAAATAAGTAAATAATTGATCATTATATAATTTATTTTATAGTTAAATTTCAACCTGTCATTATGACTATTGTGTACTCTGATGTAAATTCCTGACCTCACACACTGGAAGGAATCTCGTTTTAACAGCACACAGATCCGGTCTCACACATTTAACAGATTTATTTCAAACGTAATTATATCATTTGTTCTCAAACTGCTGACTCGTGGAACATTTCTGAAACGTCTCTATTAAACTCACCATGAGAACGTGTTCAGAAGATTCAGAGGAAAATGAAGTCATTGTCCGATTGTTCACGTCTCTGTGTAACTTTTAGTCATAAGTACGAGACAAGACGCAGAATCAGCTCCAACATGTCACAATGTTGGGTTCAGTAAACTCTGATGAAAATGTTTGGGATTTATTCCTGTACAAAAACAAGAACAATTCCAAAAAACACATGAACCATGAAAATGTAATGTTGTTATTAGTTTAGCCAAGAGGTTTGAGCTCATTTACATTTATTCATGTTCATTTATTCATGTACATTTATTCATGTACATTTATTTATTTAGCAGACGCTTTTATACAAAGCGACTTACAAATGAGAAAAAACAAGGAAAAAATGTTTTGTTAAAAGGGCTTTTTAATATACATTTTTCCATCTATACTTTTTTATATTCATAAACTTTACATTTTAAAATGTAAAACAAAACAAAATACAATATAAAACAAAAGCAACCTGAGTAAACATACTATGCAGTTTTTTTTATTGAAGTAAATAAAGTTATCCATCACCTATCACCCATGTGAAAAACTAATTGCCCCCTTAAACTTAAAATCTGGTTGTGCTGCCTTTATCAGCAATAACTGCAACCAAACAGTTCCGATAACTGGAGATGAGTCTCTCACGGCGCTGTGGTGGGTTTCTGGCCCACTCTTCTTTGCAGAACTGCTTTAGTTCAGACACACTGGAGGGTTTTCAGGCATGAACTGTCCGTTTAAGGTCTTTCCACAACATCTCAATTGGTTCAAGTCAGGACTTTGTCTAGTCCACTCCATAAATTTAATCTAGCTTTTTTTTTAACCGTTCAGAAGTGGACTAACTCCTACGCTTTGGATCGTTATCTTGCTGCATAATCCAGTTGTTCTCGAGATTCAGCTGACAGACTGAAAACCGGATATTCTCCTTTAGGATTTTCTGGTAGAAAGCAGAATTCATGTTTCCCTCAATTACTGTAAGTTGTCCAGACCCTGAAGCAGTAAAGCATCCCCACACCATCACACTTTCTCCACCATGCTTGACCATAGGTATGATGATATTTTTGTGGAATTCTGTGTTTGGTTCACTCACTCACTCACTCACTCACTCACTCACTCACTCACTCACTCACTCACTCACTCACTCACTCACACACCAACTGAGTCACTCACTCACTCTCTCACTCACTCTCACTCACTCACTCACTCACTCACTCACTCACTTGCTTACTCACTCACTCACACTCTCACTCTCACTCACTCTCTCACTCTCTAACTCACTCTCTCACTCACACACCCACTGAGTCACTCACTCTCTCACTCACTCACTCACTCACTCACTCACTCACTCACTCACTATCTCACTATTTCTCTATCTCACTCACTCACTCTCACTCACTCTATATTTTTGTGGAATTCTGTGTTTGGTTCACTCACTCTCACTCTCACTCACTCACTCTGACTCACTCATTTTGACTCTCACTCACTCACTCTCACTCACTCTCAGTCACTTTCTCACTCACTCTGTCTCACTCACTCTCACTCTCTCACTCTCACTCACTCACTCACTCACTCACTCTCTAACTCACTCTCTCACTCACTCTCTCACTCTCGCTATCTCTCACTCACTCACTCTCTCACTCTCGCTATCTCTCACTCACTCACTCACTCATTCTCACTCACTCTCTAACTCTCTATCTTACTCACTCTCTCTCACTCTTTCTCTTTCTCACTCTCACTCACTCATTCTCACTCTCACTCACTCTCACTCACTCACTTACTCACTCTCTCACTCTCACTCTCAGTCACTCTCTCACTCACTCTCAATGTCTCACTCACTCTCACTAACTCACTCACTCACTATCTCACTATTTCTCTATCTCACTCACTCACTCTCACTCATTCTATATTTTTGTGGAAATCTGTGTTTGGTTCACTCACTCTCACTCTCACTCACTCACTCATTTTGACTCTCACTCAGTCACTCTCACTCACTCTCAGTCACTTTCTCACTCACTCTGTCTCACTCACTCTCACTCTCTCACTCACTCTCACTCACTCACTCACTTGCTTACTCACTCACTCACTCACACTCTCACTCTCACTCTCTCACTCACTCTCTCACTCACACACCCACTGAGTCACTCACTCACTCTCTCTCTTGATCACTCTCTCTCACTCACTCACTCTCTCACTCTCGCTATCTCTCACTCACTCACTCACTCTCTCACACTCACTCTCTCACTCACTCTCTCACTCTCTTACTCATTCACTCACTCACTCTCTCACTCACTCACTCAATCACTCTCTCTCAATCTTTCTCACTCACTCACTCACTCACTCTCTCTTGATCGCTCTCTCTCACTCACTCACTCTCTCACTCGCTCACTCACTCTCTCATTCAGTCTCTCTCTCTCTCTCTCTCTCGATCACTCTCTCTCACTCACTTATTCACTCACTCACTCTCTCACTCACTCACTCAATCTATCATTCACTCTCTCACTCACTCTCTCACTCACTCTCACTCACACACTCACTTACTCTCACTCTCGTGATCTCTCACTCACTCACTCTCTCTCACTCTCTCACTCATTCACTCACTCTCTAACTCTCTCACTCACTGTCACTCACTCACTCTCACTCACTCACCCACTTTCACTCTCACTCACTCATTCTCACTCTCACTCACTCTCAGTCACTCACTCAATCACTCACTCATTCACTTACTCATTCACTCACTCACTCACTCACTCACTCACTCTCAAGCTCACTCACTGATTCTCACTCTCACTCACTCTCACTCACTCTCAATCACTCTCTCTCTATCTTACTCACTCTCTCTCACTCTTTCTCTTTCTCACTCTCACTCACTCATTCTCACTCTCACTCACTCTCTCACTCACTTACTCACTCTCAGTCACTCTCTCACTCACTCTTGATGTCTCACTCAATCTCTCTATCTCACTGAATCACTCTCACTCACTCTCTCACACTCTCTCTCACTCACTCTCTCACTCACACTCACACTCACTCTATATTTTTGTGGAATTCTGTGTTTGGTTCACTAACTCACTCACTCACTCTCACTCACTCACTCACTCTCACTCCCTCACTCTCACTCACTCATTTTCACTCTCACTCACTCACTCTCTCACACTCTCAGTCACTCACTCACTCACTCACTCTCTCTTGATCACTCTCTGTCACTCACTCACTCTCTCACTCTCTCACTCACTCACTCACTCACACACACACTCACTAACTCTCTCACTCACTCTCTCATTCAGTCACTCTCTCTCTCGATCGCTCTCTCTCACTCTCTCACTCTCTCACTCACTGTCTCATTCAGTCACTCTCTCTCTCTCGATCACTTTCACTCACTCATTCACTCACTCTCTCACTCACTCACTCACACACACACTCACTCACTCACTCACTCACTCACACAATCACTCACTCAATCTATCATTCACTCTCTCACTCACTCTCTCACTCACTCTCACTCACACACTCACTTACTCTCACTCTCTCTCACTCACTCACTCTCTCTCACTCTCACTCTCACTCACTCTCTCACTCTCTCACTCACTCACTCACTCACTCACTCTCACTCACTCACTCTCACTCACTCACTTTCACTCTCACTCACTCACTCTCACTCACTCTCAGTCACTCTCTCACTCACTCACTCACTCACTCACTCTCACTCACTCACTCTCACACACTCACTTTCACTCTCACTCACTCGTTCTTACTCTCACTCACTCTGTCACTCACTCACTCACTCACTCATTCTCACTCACTCTCTAACTCTCTATCTTACTCACTCTCTCTCACTCTTTCTCTTTCTCACTCTCACTCACTCATTCTCACTCTCACTCACTCTCTCACTCACTCTCACTCACTCACTTACTCACTCTCTCACTCTCACTCTCAGTCACTCTCTCACTCACTCACTCACTCACTCACTCACTCACTCACTCACTATCTCACTCACTCTCTCACTCACACACCAACTGAGTCACTCACTCACTCTCTCACTCACTCTCACTCACTCACTCACTCACTCACTCACTCACTTGCTTACTCACTCACTCACACTCTCACTCTCACTCACTCTCTCACTCTCTAACTCACTCTCTCACTCACACACCCACTGAGTCACTCACTCACTCACTCACTCACTCACTCACTCACTCACTCACTCACTCACTCTCACTCACTCACTCTCACTCTCACTCACTCACCTCACTCACTCTCAGTCACTCTCTCACTCACTCTCTCACTCTCACTCACTCATTCTCACTCTCACTCACTCTCAGTCACTCTCTCACTCACTCACTCACTCACTCACTGTCACTCACTCACTCTCACTCACCCACTTTCACTCTCACTCACTCATTCTCACTCTCAGTCACTCACTCAATCACTCACTCACTCACTCACTCACTCACTCTCAAGCTCACTCACTCATTCTCACTCTCACTCACTCTCAC
>JAFFST010042217.1:10000-13271 GCA_022414735.1 Noturus placidus | reverse complement strand
CTATAAGAACACAACCCCTTATAACAGCACATCCCCTATAACATCACATCCCCTATAACAGCACATCCCTATAACATCACATCCCTATAACAGCACATCCCTATAAAAGCACATCCCCTAGAACAGCACATCCCCTATAACAGCACATCCCTATAACAACTCATCCCCTATAACAACACATCCCTATAACAGCACATCCCTATAACAACTCATCCCCTATAACAACACATCCCCTATAACATCACATCCCTATAACAACACATCCCCTATAACATCACATCCCCTATAACATCAAATCCCTATAACAGCACATCCCTATAACATCACATCCCCTATAACAACACATCCCCTATAACAGCACATCCCCTATAACAGCACATCCCTTATAACAACACATCCCCTATAACAGCAAATCCCTTATAACATTACACCACCTATAACAGCACATCCTCTACAACAGCACATCCCCTATAACAACACATCCCCTATAACAGCACATCCTCTATAACAACACATCCCCTATAACATCAAATCCCTTTAACAGCACATCCCTATAACAACACATCCCCTATAACATCAAATCCCTATAACAACACATCCCCTATAACATCACATCCCTATAACAGCACATCCCTAAAACAACTCAACCCCTATAACAACACATCCCCTATAACAGCACATCCCTATAACAACACATCCCCTATAACAAATCCCTATAACAACACATCCCCTATAACAGCACATCCCCTATAACATCAAATCCCTACAACAGCACATCCCCTATAACATCAAATCCCTATAACAGCACATCCCTATAACAACACATCCCCTATAACAACACATCCCCTATAACAGCACATCCCCTATAACAACACATCCCCTATAACAACCCACCCCTTATAACAGCACATCCCCTATAACAACACATCCCCTATAATAACACATCCTCTATAACAACACATCCCCTATAACAACACACCCCTTATAACAGCACATCCCTATAACAGCACATCCCCTATAACAACACATCCCCTATAACAACACACCCCTTATAACAGCACATCCTCTATAACAGCACATCCACTATAATAACACATCCCCTATAAAAGCACATCCCTATAACAACACATCCCCTATAACAGCACATCCTCTATAACAACACAGCCTTATAACAGCACATCCCCTATAACAACACATCCCCAATAACAACACACCCCTTATAACAGCACATCCCCTAAAACAGCACATCCCCTATAACAGCACATCCCCTATAACAACACATCCCCTATAACAGCACATCCCCTATAACATCACATCCCCTATAACAGCACATCCCCTATAACAACACATCCCCTATAACAGCAAATCCCTTATAACATTACACCACCTATAACAACACATCCCCTATAACAGCACATCCTCTATAACAGCACATCCCTAAAAAAACAAATCCCCTATAACAGCACATCCCAATAACAACACATACCCTATTACAGCACATCCCTATAACAACACATGCCCTGTAACAACACATCCCCTATAACAGCACATCCCCTATAACAAAACATCCCCTATAACATCACATCCCTATAACAAAACATCCCCTATAACATCACATCCCTATAGCAGCACATCCATATAACAGCACATCCCCTTTAACAGCACATCATTGTAACAGCACATCCCTATAACAGCACATACTTATAACAGCACATCACTATAACAGCACATCCTCTATAACAGCACATCCCTATAAAAGCACATCCCCTATAACAGCACATCCCCAATAACAGCCCATCCCTATAACAGCACATCCTCTATAACAACACATCCCTATAAAAGCACATCCCCTATAACAGCACATCACTATAACAGCACATCCTCTATAACAGCACATCCCTATAAAAGCACATCCCCTAGAACAGCACATCCTCTATAACAGCACATCCCTAAAAAAACAAATCCCCTATAACAGCACATCCGCTATAACAGCACATCCGCTATAACAGCACATCCCTTATAACAACACATCCCCTATAACAGCAAATCCCTTATAACCTTACACCACCTATAACAGCACATCCCCTATAACATCACATCCCCTATAACATCACATCCCCTATAACAGCACATCCCCTATAACAACACATCCCCTATAACAGCACATCCCCTATAACAGCACATCCCTATAACAACACATCCCTATAACATGACGTCCCTATAACAGCACATCCCTATAACAACACATCCCTATAACAGCACATCCCCTATAACAGCACATCCCTATAACATGACGTCCCTATAACAGCACATCCCTATAACAACACATCCCCTATAACACCACATCCTGTATAACAACACATCCCTATAACAGCACATCCCTAAAAAAACACATCCCCTATAACAGCACATCCCTATAACAACACATTCCCTATAACAGCACATCCCCTATAATAACACATCCCCTATAACAACACATCCCCTATAATAACACATCCCCTATAACAACACATCCCCTATAACAACACATCCCCTATAACAACACATCCCCTATAACAGCACATCCCCTATAATAACACATCCCCTATAACAGCACATCCCTATAACAACACATCCCCTATAACAACACATCCCCTATAACAGCACATCCTCTATAACAGCACATCCCCTATAACAGCACATCCCCTATAACAGCACATCCCAATAACAACACATCCCCTATAACAGCACATCCTCTATAACAGCACATCCCTATAACAACACATCCCCTATAATAACACATCCCCTATAACAGCACATCCCCTATAACAACACATCCCCTATAAAAGCACATCCCCTATAACAGCACATCCCTTATAACAACACATCCCCTATAACAGCAAATCCCTTATAACATTATATCTTATATTATACCTTATATCTCTCATTTGTAAGTCGCTTTGGATAAAAGCGTCTGCTAAGTGAATAAATGTAAATGTAAATGTAAAAGCACATCCCTATAACAACACATCCCCTATAACAGCACATCCCTATAACAACACATCTCCTATAACAGCACATCCCAATAACAACACATCTCCTATAACAACACATCCCCTATAACTACACATCCCCTATAACAAAACATCCCCTATAACAGCACATCCCTATAACAGCACATCCATATAACAGCACATCCCTATAACAACACACCCCTTATAACAGCACATCCCTATAACAGCACATCCTTATAACAACACATCCCCTATAACAACACACCCCTTATAACAGC
>JAFFST010042217.1:0-5000 GCA_022414735.1 Noturus placidus | reverse complement strand
AGTGTCAGATTTTCTCTATTAGCAGTTACAGAACTTGGCACTGGTTCTAGCTCTAATAAGTTTCATGCTGCTGATGGAAAACAGTCACTGTATCGTTAATTTAAGTCTGTAACTTCACATTGGTCCAGTGTTGGCTAAAGTGTCATTGTAGTCTGAAGTGCTTAAATTGGAAAGAGTGTAACGGATGTGCTCGTTATCGAGACAAATGGAGACAAACTCCATGACCTCTCACCCATGCAGTCATTTACATCAGTGAGAGAAGAGTTCATTACAGGACTGCCACAGGCACAATGGGCAGGAGACGAAGGAAATATATATACCTCAAATACATAGTCCAAATTGGTTCAGTTATAATAGCAGAAATAGTCACTAAGGTGTGCAGGACATTTGGCAGGAAACAAAGAATAATGACAAAGAGTCTTTGTTGATCACGTATACACTACAGTACAATGAAATTAATTTCTTCCCTTACCGCAGCATGTCAGGAAGTTGGGTCAGAGTGTAGGGTCAGCCATGATAGAGTGCCCGTGGAGTAGAGAGGGTTAAGGGCCTTGCTCAAGGGCCCAACAGTGGCAATTTGGCAGTGCTGGGACTTGACCCCCCGACCTTCTGATCAGTAAACCAGAGCCTTAACCACTGCCCCACCATTGGCCCTGAATAAAGGATGATTCAGGAAAATATAATTGATGGTAATTGTTTTTAAAAGATACATCAGCAAAATGACAAAACAAATCAGCCTTTAGTCAAGTTGAGATGGTGGTCTCAGATTAAATGATGTGACACACTCACCATCCACTGTATAACCACAGTTAGTTCTGGTCCACTAATTTGATTGGTTGAGCGGTGTTTATAAGAGTGTGCATATGTTCTAAAATCACCCCGGGATGTTTGACTGTGTGTATCAGTCTGCTTGTCTGTGTTCACCACATAAATAAAATCTACTTGCAATCACAAAAAAGAAAATGAAACTTGTTAATGGACAGAGGTAATCTTATGACCTCACACTGACTGTGCAGGGGTGTGTGTGTAACTTATAATGTCTGATAAGACATAATCTTCAAATATGACTGAAATCACAAGCCTCCGAACACACACTCTGCCTCGGAGCGAACCTCGAACACACACTCGGCCTTGGAGCGACCGCCGAACACACACTCTGCCTCGGAGCGAACCCTGAACACACACTCGGCCTCGGAGCGACCTCCGAACACACACTCTGCCTCGGAGCGACCCTCGAACACACACTCTGCCTTGGAGCGACCCCCGAACACACACTCGGCCTCGGAGCGACCTCCGAACACACACTCGGCCTCTGAGCGACCCTCGAACACACACTCGGCCTCGAAGCGACCCTCGAACACACACTCGGCCTCGGAGCGACCTCCGAACACACACTCGGCCTCGGAGCGACCCCCGAACACACACTTGGTCTCGGAGCGACCCCCGAACACACACGCTGCCTCGGAGCGACCCTCGAACACACACTCTGCCTCGGAGCGACTCCCGAACACACACTCTGCCTCGGAGCGACCCCCGAACACACACTCTGCCTCGGAGCGACCCCCGAACACACACTCGGTCTCGGAGCGACCCTCGAACACACACACTGCCTCGGAGCAACCCTCGAACACACACTCTGCCTCGGAGCGACCCCCAAACACACACTCGGCCTCGGAGCGACCTCCGAACACACACTCTGCCTCGGAGCGACCCTCGAACACACACTCTGCCTCGGAGCGACCCCCGAACACACACTCTGCCTCGGAGCGACCCTCGAACACACACTCGGCCTCGGAGCGAACCCCGAACACACACTCGGCCTCGGAGCGACCTCCGAACACACACTCGGCCTCGGAGTGACCCTCGAACACACACTCGGCCTCGGAGCGACCCCCGAACACACACTCGGTCTCGGAGCGACCTCCAAACACACACTCAGCCTCAGAGCGACCCCAGAACACACACTCGGCCTCATAGCGACCCCCATACACACACTCGGCCTCAGAGCGACCCCCGAACACTCACTCGGACTCGGAGCGACCCCTGAACACACACTCGGACTAGGAGCGACCCCCGAACACACACTTGGACTCAGAGTGACCCCCGAACACACACTCTGACTCGGAGTGACCCCTGAACACATACTCGGTCTTGGAGCGAACGCTGAACACACACTCGGTCTCGGAGCGACCCCCGAACACACACTCTGACTCGGAGTGACCCGTGAACACACACTCGGTCTCGGAGCGACCCCTGAACAAATTCTAGCTGACAGTGAGCCGATCACCAGTAGAGACTGAGCTGTTTATCCCAAACCTGCGGAGACGCAACATTCATTTCTCTTGACCCATGAAATCTTCAGCTGCCATCTGCTACATGTCAGAGTCCAGTCACGACTTCCTGTTTCAAATGAGCAAAGCAAGGGCAGGAAATAAAGTCGCATCCTGCTATTACACACAGACATGTTGGTTTATTTAATGCTGTGCAGGAGTGCTGGCTTGATGTATTCTTCTCATCCGAAAAGAATAATTATATTTGACCTTTCTTTTCTTCTCAGTTCTACTGCAGTGACAGCATTCATTTTCTGTTAATTAGTAGGTCCTATATTTGACCAATCTGCTCAGTGTTAGCTTAGTCTAGATTCATTTAATGAAAAACCAGTCTTTTATTCCAAGTAAAAAACAAACATTGTAATTGATTTCTATATTTGACATTTCCAAAGAGTAAATCCATTAACCCTCAGAGATAAAACATGTATTTTGTCATTGAGGAGTCAGTATTAATGCACCTATATCAAATTACATGTGTTTTATATATTCCATATATCTCTCGGCTTAACATATATGGACATAGCACGTAGTACGGTAGCAGACAGGTAGAAAATACAGAAGTACGATATCTTTTATAAGTACAGTGTTAGCAGCAGAAATGTAGCTGGTCAATGCTGTGTTTTCTTTACTAAATAATAATTCCTAAACAACATGAAAGATTGGATATTTCATCGCTCGGGCACAATCAGAGACCTCTTAAATGGAAGGCCAGATCGTGTAACACGGAAAGCTGATACAAGCTTTATTTAAACAAGTCCAGATCATCTGGCAGAATTGTAGTCAATAGACACAGGTCAGACAGGTACATGTGTTTCAGACAAAAAGCCAGACATGAACATTACAAAGCAGATGTCAAAACAGGAAGCATATTGAATGCATGGCTCAGTAATGAACAAGGACAATGAACGCCAAGACTTCGCAATGTGAGTGTTTGGGGCTTGTCTTTATAGTCCTCAAATGAGACTCTTTAGTATGCTACAGCCAAGATAGTTGGACGGTGATAGTGAGCAGACCGGCTTGGAGCGGATGTCTGTGCTCCACGAGGAATTTCATGAGGCTCTGGATGTGACAGGTTGCTTAGCTAATAAACCATCAGCACTTCACAAAGCTGTTCTCCATCTCTGGTGTTGCTTGAATAAAAGGGTCTCTCAGATGCAGCAGCTCCTTTATAAGAACTTAGAGACTTTTTTTTCTTGCAGGGATAAATCATTTTATCTCATGTCAGTCGAGGAAGGTTGTTAACGTTACCAACTCAGACCGATAATGTTAGCACAGGTTCCCAGATTACAGAAGGGCAGAGTCTCTGGAATAATTCTCTTTTAAGTCTTTTACTGTACATAATCACTTCTATAGTAACAGCTCATTCACGAGGACTTGTACAGTGGACGCTCTACATCAACAGATTCAAATGTGTGTATGAATGGGTGTGTGAGTGTGTGTGTGATTGTGCCCTGTGATGGACTGGCACACTGTCCAGGGTGTACCCCGCCTTGTACCCCATGCTCCCTGGGATAGACTCCAGGTCTCCGTGACCCTGTAGGATAAGCAGTGTTTAAAAATGAATGGATGGATGTAATCCTTGTCAACATTTCATGCCAAGACCATTTTGTCTTGTTTTTTTGTTGATTTAAATGTCATTGCATTCTCCCAGAGTTTTCAAGGACAAGGGTGATTTATTTATTCATCATGCGAAATGACTTTCACATTTTTCACAATTTTCACAAAATGAATGTCAGTAGGCCTCTCATTAAACTCTTGACTAGCACGCCGCTAGTCCAACATATAGAGAGAGAATAAAACTGATTTACACCCACAGTAGACACACTTTCTCTCACACTAACGGGGGAATAATAAAGTAAGGGAGAATGCTGAGGCTAATTTCACACACCAGTGTACGAGCAATTACACTTCATACCGTGAGGGACTAGTGTGTGTTAATAGGTGAGGTAACGTGTGAGGATACACTTAGGAGGTCCAGGACCATCTGCTGAAAGTCACACACTCATTTTTAAGGGAGATTTGTAAGACAAATTCAAACATGGACATTTATACACACGCAAAAGCAGACAAAAGTCACTCTCTAGCAGACAATCATCTACACTCCATCACAAAAAGACTAATCTTCCCTCGGCACAAACAAAGCATGATGGAGTCTGGAGATGTGCAGTGCGTGAAGAAAACATGAAACAAGTCTCATCAACAAAACCTACACCTACGCATTTATAACAATAAAATAAACCTGTGTTGTGTTTGTAACTGTTTTATATCCATGACAGCTGAGTACACACACACACACATATATATATATATATATATATATATATATATATATATATATATATATATATATATATATATATCACGTATTAGTCGAGACCGACATTCGGTCACTTTACAGGTCAATACTCTCCACGTATTTCATCGATGTGATCCACAAAGCATTTCGGCAGAAGTAGTGGGGTAGTTTGCCATTGCGTTCCCCATCCCTCCCTATTTATCCTGGCTTGGGACCGGCGTGTAGCTGCTGCCAGTCACACGGCTGGGTATACACACTCACAGACCCATTCATACACTACGGACACTTTGGACACGCCAATCAGCCTACTGTGATGTCTTTGGACTGGGGGAGAAAACCGGAGTACCCGGAGGAAACCCCTGACACTGTATCTA
>JAFFST010042216.1:16449-20130 GCA_022414735.1 Noturus placidus | reverse complement strand
ACTGACGTGAGATGGTTTAGTAGGGGTAAATTCCTGCAGAGATTCGAGAGCTCTGTCCAGAGATAAGGGAGTTTCTTTGTGCTGTTAAACATGCAGAATCTCCCGACTCAGTGATGATCAGTGGCTGCTGGACTTGGTGTTTTTAACCGATCTGACTAACATGTGAAATGAGATTAATTTGGCTCTGTAAGGAAGAGACACACCGTGGTCAATATGATCAGCTCAGTTAATGCCTTTAAACTGAAAATCTCGGTAGATCTCTTTGACTGGTCATGTTAAAAGTAGCTCGCGAGTCAAAAAAGTGTGGGCACCCCTGCACTACACCTTTTCTGCCCTCTAGAGATGCATTCATCAGCATGTCTTTGCCCGTGTGTGTTTTTCCAAGTCTACTTTCCATTGCACGTCCAGGACCCGCAGCTACGTCATGCGTCACACAGGAAGTCGACTTAAAAAAAAAACCCAAAGCTGTCGGTAAGTATTGAGTATTAAATACATGAATGAACTCCATCAAATACATTTATATCAAAGAACTAAAGCATAGATCCTTCCAGAAATTGAGTGGTCCTCCAGTGTGGGACCAAAGTCACCTTTCTAATATAGTTCCAAGGTTCCTCATGTCATGTCAGGGATGAGTTCTTTGCCACAGTCACCTCTGGATTCCTCATTAGGCATTTAAATCTATATCCAGATATTTGCAACTCCGCTTTTGTGATATAAGGTGCGGTGCAAATAAAATGGAACTGCACTAAATTAGAAATAAAACCGCAGGGTTCATGCTTTCTCCTTGTGGAATTAGCAGTGCCAATATAGCTTGAAGACAGCCCTGTCATAAGATATGTGTACATTGAGCGAGTGTACCATTCGAACTTGGCACTTGCCAGGGACTTAAAATAGCCTGCAGCATGGTTTGAAAGGGACGTGGCTGCTATTAGAACTCCCCTGGGTGTAATGTGGCCTCAGACAGTAATGAGATTAACATATGCACTGCTGTACCTGGCTCTCTGGCTGGGCCTTTAGAACCCAAATGAGGTCAACCCAAAAGACAAATGTTAAGGTCAAACAAAAGAGACACTTGTAAGTCAGAAAATAAAAACCAAAAGAGACCAAACCGAGGTCAGAGCAATGAAACAATCGGAAGTCCAATAACAAGTCTAACTACCAACAACTACTGAAATTCAAAAACAAATACCACAAGCCAAATATAAAAAAATCCAACAACACAAGTCCAACAACACAAGTCCAACAACACAAGTCCAACAACAAAAGTCCAACAACAAAAGTCCAACAACAAAAGTCCAACAACAAAAGTCCAACAACAAAAGTCCAACAAACTCCAAAAAAGTCAATAACTGAAGTCCAACAATTTATGTTCAACAACAAAAAAACCAAACACTTAAATACAATAACCAAACATCCAACATAAACAAATCCAAAAACCGAAGTCCGATAACCAAATCCAAAAAGAGAAGTCCGATAACCAAGTCCGATAACCGAAGTCCGATAACCAAATCCAAAAAGAGAAGTCCGATAACCAAGTCCGATAACCGAAGTCCGATAACCAAATCCAAAAAGAGAAGTCCGATAACCAAGTCCGATAACCGAAGTCCGATAACCAAATCCAAAAAGAGAAGTCCGATAACCAAGTCCGATAACCGAAGTCCGATAACCAAATCCAAAAAGAGAAGTCCGATAACCAAGTCCGATAACCGAAGTCCGATAACCAAATCCAAAAAGAGAAGTCCGATAACCAAGTCCGATAACCGAAGTCCGATAACCAAATCCAAAAAGAGAAGTCCGATAACCAAGTCCGATAACCGAAGTCCGATAACCAAATCCAAAAAGAGAAGTCCGATAACCAAATCCGATAACCGAAGTCCGATAACCAAATCCAAAAAGAGAAGTCCGATAACCGAAGTCTGATAACCCAAGTCCGATAACCCAAGTCCGATAACCCAAGTCCGATAACCCAAGTCCGATAACCCAAGTCCGATAACCCAAGTCCAAAAAGAGAAGTCCGATAACCAAATCCAAAAAGAGAAGTCCGATAACCGAAGTCCGATATCCGAAGTCTGATAACCAAGTCCGATAACCAAATCCAAAAAGAGACGTCCGATAACCAAAGTCCGATAACCGAAGTCTGATAACCAAATCCAAAAAGAGAAGTCCGATAACCAAATCTGATAACCAAGTCCAAAAAGAGAAGTCCGATAACCAAGTCCGATAACCAAGTCCGATAACCAAATCCAAAAAGAGAAGTCCAATAACCAAATCCAAAAAGAGAAGTCCGATAACCAAGTCTGATAACCGAAGTCCGATAACCAAATCCAAAAAGAGAAGTCCGATAACCGAAGTCCGATAACCGAAGTCCGATAACCGAAGTCCGATAACCAAATCCAAAAAGAGAAGTCCGATAACCAAGTCCGATAACCCAAGTCCGATAACCGAAGCCCGATAACCAAAGTCCGATTACCAAAGTCCGATTACCAAAGTCCGATTACCAAAGTCCGACACCCAAAATTCCAGCAAACAAAATGGCTAGCCTTGGCCACTTATCCCTCATCAACATGAACTGAATAAGATTTGATTGAGAATGAGCAGGTCTCTTGTATTAGCCTCGCCCTAACAGGTGGGATGTTATCGAGCCAGCGTTAGAACTTGAGGAGTTTTGCGGTTTCACTGCAGTGGTTTCACAATCATTAGGAAACCTAAGTTACTTCCTGGAAATAGTGAACAGCAGAGCTGTTGAAACGATTCAAATGAGTCATTTGAATCTTTTGAAACACTCAGGAGCACCACAACGAAAAACCTGCATGTTTATCCCTTAAAGAAGACTGTGCAGGATGACAGACATTTCAGATACACGAGTGGAAAATATGCACATCTTTTTAGCGTGCAGGTTTCGTTTAAGTTGATTCCCCGTTCAAAACGAACATGCCTCCGAGCCTTCGACTCTGGAATTAGAACGAAAGGGAGATCACATACAGGAGCAAAAACACAAAGAGAGAGAGCAAGAGCGCGTGCGAGAGAGAGAGAGAGCGAATTCCTATTCACACCTCTCTCCCTCGTGAGAAACTCTTCATATCAACTCAACGCCTCGAGGAGGATCCGAACACAAAGCTCCTTCTCAAATTTAACCCTTTTCTCCTTAAACATTTTAAGAAAGCTCAGAGTGATTCAGAGAGACTGCGCTACCTAGCTCTCAGAAACAGTACTGCAGTCTGTATGCTAAGAGTCATCTCATACACACACACGGTCTCATTAAAGTGTTAAAGCACAGGAAATGAAGCACGTCGTTCTGAAGGCTTTGAAGAGAAAAGCTCTGACTCGGGATAATCACACACACACACACACACACCTGATCAGAGTGAGAATCAGGCACGCTGTAAGCGCTGTGTAACAAACAACATTATCAGGCGAGTGACGCGAGTCCGTGTTTAAAACTGCGCCCTACTCTAGCACCCTAATCCTTCTAGGGTGTTTCAGTTCAGACTGCACACTCAGTAGGAAACATGGACTTCCAGACATGGAGGGCCAAAAAAAATAAAGGGATGTATGGAGGAGTGGATAAATAAATGTAAACGTGTGACGTGTGGATGGATGTATAAATGGAGGACTGGGTTAAATGATAAAAGTGTGTGATGTAAAATGGATGGACGTACCAAACCAATCACAACGCATGGA